>CM051502.1:189017-207295 GCA_028031935.1 Paedocypris micromegethes | reverse complement strand
GTGTGTGTGTGTGTGTGTGTTCCAGGAAACCCTTTCCAATAGGCGACCGAGTGACGTTCAGCGGTAAAGAATGTGTGTGTCAGCACTGTTCGCTCAAACTGGTTAATCCCAGTGAGCCCATCAAAATCCACGGGCCCAGTCGTAAGTCCACGTCTTCATTTACACATCACAGTAATAACCAGTCTGACGTCCAGTTCCACCAGTCAGGGTTCTTACTGGTGCTTGAAGTCCGTCAAAATGCTTCAATTTCAATTTTGTGTTTTCAAGGCCTTAAAAATGCTTGAATTTTAAATGGAGTGTTTGAAAATTCTTGATAATGTAATTACACTTACTTCACAACAAACAAATACAGCGAATACTTACGAAATTAAGTTAATGACGAATTAATAAAAAGAATTAATAACAAAAAATTGTAATCAACCGGGGCGCAATTATATGCAAAAGCCCTAATCCAGTCCGAATGAATTCAGACACGTTTGTCTTATAATATGATAAAATATCATAATAACTGTAATGAAAAAAAACTTGTTACATTTTTTTAAGTTCAGTTACATATGTTACAAAAGTTCAGTGCATTTGTAAAGCGCTACAAAATCTATCTATCTACCTATCTATCTATCTATCTATCTATCTATCTATCTATCTATCTATCTATCTATCTATCTATCTATCTATCTATCTATCTATCTATCTATCTATCTATCTATCTATCTATACAGATAAGATAAAAAAGCATAAGAGTTATTGGGAAAAAAAACAGTATGTAGTAAAAGAATAGAAATCAGTTTATGATCCATGTTTGTTCCCTCTTATTACAGTTAAGAAAAAAAAATACACCAAATTTGGACTCAAATCTTTAACTAATTAACGAATCGCGTCCTTCGTGTATTTCATTCATTTGTTGTGTATCTGAACGAATATTGACAGTCGACTAGACAGACGGCGACACTGAACCAGTCGCTATAACAAAGCACAACTTGGGTTTTAGTTTGTTTTCGCATAATATCTCTTTAGATGTGTACAAATCCCTTTAAATATATATTTTGCGAACAACTATGATGTGCTGGAAATGCTTGAATTTGACTTTTAGGAGACTGTAGGACCATCTTCTTTACACCAATCCGACCTTCACTGAGGCTTCATTTATCAGTCTGACCTTTTAGAAGTTGTGTAATTGCTATGTAGATTAGGGATTATTCCGCCGCAGGGTTTTGCTGACAGGCCTGTTTTACCGTGGTGAATAACAGGTTATTTACAGGCCAGGAGGATGGAACGTGAACAAGCTGAAACGTGTCTTCTCCATGTTCAGTTCTTTCACGCTCTTCCGATCCTTGATCGAAGAGTTCAGATATTTTTAAGTTGTTTTTAATTATAACCAGCCCCTCCAGGAATGTTAGCAACTCTCGGATCGCTGCATCGAAAAGCAAAAAGTCAAATTAAGAATTGTCGAATCAAATTAATTTGTTCTAGAAAAATTCTAGAAATTCTACATTTCTATTTAGAAAATTCTAAATGAGAAAATTTCTAATTTTCAAATTAGAAATCCCACTTAGTCTGTCTCTGGGTCACTGGCGCCAATCTTAGTCATTTTGGGTCTGAGGCGTGACACACCCTCGGGATTGATAATCGGCCAATCACAGAGTGGGACCCACATTAACACCCTCACTCACACCTATAATCCATTATTCTAATGCAAATTCACCAGAATGGGAGGTTGCAATCACTAGAATAGATTTTTTTTTTTTTTTAATTAATCGAATATTTAAGAAAAACGACATCGAAGTTAGATTTGTTAAAAAACAAAAAAGAAGCATTTTAAGAGAATATTTAGCCATACATTTTAGTTATTTAGTATTTACCTTATTTATGTGAATTTTTTTTTTTTTTTTTTCAAATGTAGCGTCTCAAAATCGTGTAAGTATATGCTTATTTCTTTAATTAATGGTCGTGAATGCAGACCTGCATATGAGTTTTTATTAGCTTATTAACGGAAAAAAAGAAACATTTGCAGCAAAGCATCGAGTCACGAGTTAGGTTTGTTAAAGAAAGCAAAAATAGTATTTTAAAGTAAAAATGAGCATGATTTAGTCAGAAATAAAAAAAAAATAAAGAAAACATAACATTTTTATTTTGTGCCTGAAAATTTAGGGGGGTGCTTACAGTATATTTGCGTAAATATAGTAGCTTTAGTTTTTAGGGGGGTTTTTTTGGAATTTTATTTTGTGTCTGAAAATCAGGGGGGGTGCTTAGATTTGTGTAAATACGGTATGTACATTTTGAAAAAATAAATATTTGAATCGATAACGACTAAAAATGTGGTGCACGTGTAGTGATTCTGAGTGTCAGCAAAGCAGAACGCAGAAATATTGACCAAACTGGTTGAATTGTTCTGTATCCGTGTGATAAAGTGATTAACAGTAGAAAGTTACAAAGGTACAAAAATGACGAACCACTCCGATGACGCCAACCCCTTACCAGACCACAACAACACCGTCCCTCATTCGTCACTGATGACCTCCAGGAACGTCGAGAAGATGCCATTAGCATAGATGCCATTCTTAATCACGTAATCGAAAAGGTAGTCACGCAATTTAAGGTAGACATGCAATCCCGTTTTCTGGACGTCTAAACGCAGCCGGACATCAGCAAAGCCCTGACGCTTAAGTCTTTTTTGTAAGAAGTGCAGGTTGCCTGAATACTTAGTCTCCTAGCTAATGCTAATGCTAGCCTTCCTTGAAGACGTCATTTTCTGAGTCTGCATCAGTGAGTAAAAGCATCAGACTTAAATTGGTTCTTTTTGTTTTTTTCGTTGCGCTCCTGATTCCATTACGACGGCTCAATGTGACAGCAATGTAAAATGCGCTGAGCCACTTCACTCTTTTACTGGTTCATAATAAAGCATTTCTACTATAGTGTCTATGTCAATTGCTTAAATACTTAAATACTTAATTTAGAGAAAGTAGATTTGGAGAGATGCTTGCCATTTAGAACCAATACGCAACCTTACTGGTCAAAGTGCTGTCAAACGAAAATGTGAAAACGACGAACGAAAATAATGGTAAAAAACGAAGTGAAAATGTGATTCGTTTCCATTCGTTTTTCTTTTTAATAAATAAAATGTGTTCTTCAAAAAATCCCATGTTTAATGTTTTTGGCACTATAATGATAATATTATTAATATTAATAACAATAACAAACAGTAACAAAAGTAATAAAAACATTATTAATCCATTTCATCCACGGAAAAACATCTTCATTCGCCGGATCCCAGACAAGTGGTAAAAAAAGAACGTTATTGGCTTAACACCAAACTTTAAACTCTTAATCCCTCACTGAGCGATGGCTAACTTTAGCGTCTCTTCTGCTAAGCTCAATCTTGTTAGACAAATAGTCCCTTGACATGGTGTTAATAATCAGGTTTAAGTGTCTGAGCTCAGGCAAGGAGAGGGAAGGAATGGTGGGAATTATGTCATCTCGCCTCAGAATAGGAAAACGTTTAAGCGGGCACATTTTTCGATTTGAGGGCCACATTGAGTTGTCAATCACCTTCTCACCAGCCAATCAGAGTAAGGGCCGCCCCTACGTGCAGCTAGTGCCAGAAGAACAAACGGAAAAAAATGAAACAAATGAAAAAAATCTGAAGCGAAAAAAGTTTCATAACGTAAAATGTGAAGTACTTTCCGCTCGTTTCTTTTTTTTTTTTTTTTTTTTTTTTTAAATTTACGTTTTTTGCATCTGATTCCATGGACAGACAGTGTAAAAAAAAACACATTTAAGTTTTATTATTATTATTATTATTATTTTATTTTTTTTTTTTTTTTTTTACAACGTTCTGTTTTTATTAAGAGTGTAACCTAAAAAAATATGTACTTCAAACTTTCAATTAATGGATAACACTTATATATAAGACCAAAATTGACTTTTTGTGTTTTATCTTGAAAAAAGTGCGACTCGATCTCGGAGGGTTTAAAAACAGTCAATACTCTTCAAATTTAACAAAAATGATACTAAATTATTTAACAGTATTTAAACGAGTGGTTATTGAGTTTACATTAATTTACATATTACACATCATTATCCAATATTACAAGCTTCAGTCTTCTTTGATCAGGAAAGTGCAATTAACTAGTTTAAAAAAAATGAATCATTTGACAGCCCTACGAAAAACACAGCGTTCTGTATCGGTTAAGAAAAATATAGAAAAAAAGAGTGTTTTTAGTGTGTTTGAATGTTCAAGTGTGTTAAATGCAGTTGATGTGGTGTTTTCAGACTGTGGCGGGTGTGGTGAGGAGATCACGCAGGGTCAGTCTCTGCTGGCGCTGGAGAAGCAGTGGCACGTCAGCTGCTTCCGCTGTCAGACCTGCGGACTGGTGCTGACCGGGGAATACATCAGCAAGTGAGGCGGCCTCGCGGGAAAACCGCATGTTTTTACACATTTCAGCGGCTCAAAATCTTGCGCGGTGCTTATAATTGCCCATTTCAAAAAATTAAAATTAATTAAAATAATTCAAATAAATATACGCTTATTTCTTTAAATAATAGTTGTGAAGGCAGACCTCCATATGAGTTTTTATCAGCTAGTAGTATTTTAAAGAGAAAATGTATGTAATTTAGTCAGAAAAATTAGGAGGTGCTTATTTTCGTATGTACGGTAGTTTTAGTTTTTAGTTTGTTTTGGAATTTTTATTGTGTCTGAAAAATTAGGGGGGCGTACTTATATTGACACCAGCTTACAGTAGACACCAGCGTACAGTAGACACCAAAATTGATATTTTTCCAATTTTAGCGGCTCAACATCTTGCGGGGTGCTTATAATCGCCCACTTCAAATATGCACATAAATATATGCTTATTTTTTTAGATAATGGTTGCGAAGACATACCTCCATTAGAGTTTTTATTAACTCCATAACGAAAAAAAAAAAGCATTTGCAGCAAAGCATTATGGGAGTTAAAAAGATAAAAAAATACAAATAACAGTATTTGTGTACTTTTAATAACTATATTAAAGTCAAAAGAATAACTTAATCTCTAATCATAGCAAATGGGCGTTTTCCGCATTAGCTAAGGTTTGATCAAATCAGCTTTGTAGTTTAGTGACAATTATTGGACAAGGTGCAAGTGTCAAGTTTCTATCAGAAGGCTTTTTACGAAAACATTTTCCCCGAAGCAACCCCGACGACTTCATAGCTGCATCCACGTTAATCTACATTAGTGTAAATCAATTTCAAGATTACTGTGAGATTAATCCAGATATAAAAAAAAAAACATGTGCTCATATATATTTAATCCTTTTACATTCTTTACACTTCAATATCAATTTTAAGTATTGAACTGAACATTTTCTGGAGCACAAATGGAATTATCCGTGTGTGAAATGTGCGTTTGTGTGTTCAGAGACGGCGTTCCGTACTGTGAGTCGGACTATCACGCTCAGTTTGGGATCAAGTGTGAAACATGTGACCGGTACATCAGCGGGAGAGTTCTGGAGGTGAGTCAGTTATTAAACTATATCTATAGTAAACTAAATTAAATAATTACATTGAATTCATTTAAACAGCATGTTTTAATTGTGACAAACTTTGTTGAGATCAGCAGCTGAACCTCATGAGGCTAAGGATTGTGGGAGATAAAAATTATTCTGTTTAGACAAAATTTTACAGGTATTCGAAAATTATACGGCCACATGTGTCAAACTCAGTGTCATGTCATTTGATGTGTCCCGCGAGAGCTTAAAAGTTTTGAGTGTCTAATAATAAATACCAAAAGATAAATCAGGAGCGTTTGTTGACCAAAAACTACATTTCCCACAATGCCTTTCGACTACGGTAGCCGACCGCTAAAGTGTTTCCACAGTTTTGTGTTATTTTTCCTTATGCACATGGACAGTTTGATCCTTCATTACTCGAGTTATGTTAAATTTTTACGGAATTATGTTTGAGCAACAAGCGAACTTGGGTTTTCTGCGCAACGGAAATTGTCACTTGAATAGGTTATAATAAAAAAAGAGTTTGTTTAACATTACATTTGATTACATTTAGTTACATTTATAAGTTACATCGGGCCCTTTGAGGACAGACATTAGGCTGATATATATCGGTGAAAATGAGTTTGACAGCCCTGTTATATGGTAATTAATTATTATAATGAATGTCGCCTGTTTTTTCCAATCAAAATTGTTGACTTCAAAAGGTCATATTATCTTGTCTTTTTTATCTTATTATTCTATTAATAACAACTAGAGCCTAAACCCAAATAAATATTTGACTCTCGGGAGCAGTGGGCAGTCTTCAGCAGTGGTCAGTGGATTAACTCAGCAGTAGAACACATCGGACTGGCATTTTAACCTGCAAAACTCTAATTCCCCACCACTGGACCAGCACTGCCAGTTTAACGAGAAACCAAATCATTAACGAGCTAACATCCCATTGTAACGAGAACTAAGTGTTAATTAATGCATATTATCAGGCTTCTGCTTCTGTTTGCGCTTCAGCTCGACGTCTCAGTTCCGAGAAGCGGAGCAGGATGGAACCGTCTCCGGATGAATTAGAAAGGAGATCTTTCTCCCGCAGAGACGGAAGTGTTCTGTTCCAGAGCGGCGCTGGAGTCGGGTTATTTATAGCTAGTGGGGCACGCACTGATTTATCTGTATGATCTGCACCCGTCCCCCCGGGACACGCCCAGTGGTGGCGTATACTTGGAAAACGACAGCTCGCTGATTCCTGGAGCCGCGTCGGCCGCCACCTCGGCTCCCGCTCCACCGGATTTTTTATTTAGTTTTAATCACAGTTTTTTGACTCAGTTTTGTTTTAGAAAAAAACATTAAAGGAACAGACACAATCAAAACGCTCGGTTTGCTAAACAGGGGATAATAATCCTTCACTTCGATAAACAGATTAACAGAGAGCTCGACGGGCCTCACGCAGTTGCTTTGCGCAGACTGGTGCAAAGACTCTTGGGAAATGTAGTTGTGACACCAAGAATCGACATTTTCTTATCTATCATTCAAGAAAAACTGTATCAAAATTATACGAGTCACACTTTAGGTTTGCTAAATAACGAAAAATAGTATGATAAGGAGAATGTTAATGCACTTGAAACAGAATTTTTTTTTGCTATACATATATACATATAAATATACCGTATTTATGTGAATATAAGCAACAAAATGTAAACCTCACACGGTCAGTTACTGTAAAATAAAGCAATGCTCTGAGTTGAGCCTTGTCTGACTATATTCCGACTAACACATAAGAGATACATTGAATCCATAGATTAAAGGTTAGAACAGAGTAGAACTGTAACACGTCAATTGCGTCATTGTTGCTAGTGGTATCATCCAATCAGGTGGCAGCACGGTCAGGTGTTGGCCAGAGGTGTAGAGAGTACCGGACAACCATACTTAAGTAAAAGTACGGATACGTACTGCATAAGTTACTCCAATTCAAGTAAAAAGTCACCACTATTAAAAAAAGACTTGAGTCAAAGTAGCAAAGTATCGAATTTTAAAAGAACTTAAGTATTTTACTCATACTGAATTTAGGCTAAAAAATCTTCTTACACAGATGCGAAATTTAACACCACGGTGCTTCAAAATAGGAAAAACAAGATAAATAAAAAACAAAAAGTTTAGTCAAATGTGCAAAAAAATAAAAATAAACACAATTCCGAGCTGACTTTGATGTGATTCTCAGTGATCTCTCAGTCATTGCCTACAATTACATTTATTCATGACGCTCCAAAAAAATTAAGCTAAACTATAGTCATGTCACAGTGGTTTTTGCCAAGTTAGGTTGGTAATTTTACAATATACCATTGTAAAGTCAGGGAAGATCTGTATATGGTTTGTCGCGCACAATCAAGATGCAACGAGTAATAGTATGTGTCAATTCAAATGTAGTGGAGTGAAAAGTACAGTCACTCAATCACAAATGCATTGGAGTAGAGAGTAAAAGCTTATACGTATTTTTGATACTCAGTACAAGTACGAAGTAGCCATGAAACGTACTTGAGTAAAGTAACACAGTACTCAAGTACTTTACTCAATAACGAGGCGGTTTCTCCTTCATCCTCCGTTCTTTCCAACAACAAGCTGATATTTTTTTCATCGGGCCCAGTGGAGTCGTTCCCTCATTTACTGACTCCAGGCAGAGGAAGATCTGTGTAAGCGTCTCTGAGCCGCAGTAAAGCTGCTCGCTTACTTCACTGGAGGAGCAGCTGCCGTGTTTAAGCAGGTGTCTTCTCTTGTGTTTCTTCTGCTGCTCCAGGCCGGAGGGAAGCACTACCACCCCACGTGTGCTCGCTGTGCCCGCTGTCAGATGATGTTCACCGAGGGCGAGGAGATGTATCTGACAGGTGAGGAGGTCACACGCCTCAGCAACTGCTCTGGATCTCCCGAGTCGGGAAAATCTGGAAAAGGACGAAGCTTTTCCCACCCAGACTCTGGTCAGAGAAAGCCGAGCTTTGGGAAACAGCAGATGCTGCGCTACGTCAGGTTCACCACAGAGAAAGTTCACAAAGTCAGTGCTTGAGCTGGAAGGGTTTCATGTACAACGGTTTTTACTGTGGTAGATTCAAATTTGTATTTGTTACTTACACGTTTTGCGTGGTACAACATGTAGTGAAATGTCTTTTCAACATGTTGGGGTGAAAAGCGAGCAAAGAAATACAATAAAAATGAGGGTAAAGAGATACAAAACAAACAAACAAACAAACAAACAAACAAACAAAAAAAACGATTAAATACCGTAAAAATAAAGATAAAATATGAATAAAATGCAAAAACTAAACTGTGAAGATGAGGAAAAAAGTTTTAAAATACTAAAATACTATGTAAATACAATAAAATAAAGACAAAATATGAGTAAAACATAAAAAAAATGCCTTAAGTGATCCAGGTAAAGTGAAAATGCCTAAAGTGAGTCGAAATGAGATGTTTCATCAAATGTTATTGTATTATTTTTAAATTATAACAAGGAAACACTTAAACTAATTAGTAATTATTGCTTTTCATAATATTGGGGAAAAACTCTAAATAATACAGAAAACCCAATATGAAATGTAAACAATGACTTAAAATAATTAGAACAATAACAGCAAGAAACAGACTATTGGCTCATTGCTGGTGGGCGGAGTCGAATAAATTAATTGAAAACACTTGCACTATTGTATCACTACCAGCCAAATGATACTTTGAGAATTTAATTGGTAAAATATTTCAAGAAATGTCTTCATATTTTTCAAACAAGCGAGCTTCACTTTCCCCTCATTTCTTTATTTATTTCTAAGAGAACAAGACTCGTGACTGGATTCAGTCAGAACAAGGTTTCATAATTAGCAGCATTTCCAGAGCGTGACAAGAGACTCATGTGAGCGACGAGACATTAAAGAGAAGTGTTTTGAGGAACACACAGCGTCTTGTGTGTGACGGCTCATATGACCAGCGCTGGTGGACCTTCTAACTCTGTCTCTGGACCTGGAGAACAGCGGCTTGAGTGTGTTACACGCCTGGAGGAGAAGTCATGGTGGAGTCAGTGGAGCCGACTGCAAAAAATACATTCTTGACAAACTAAAAAAAAATCTTGAAATTAGACAATAAGTCTTGTTATTTTTTTCTTACAAGATAGATTAACTATGTCAGGATTAGGAGTGAGAGTTGACTTTGCTTATTTCAAGAAAAAAATGTTAATTTTGATGGTATTTTACACTAAATCCAGACATTTTTCAAAGTAGACATTATGTTTTAACACAGAACTTCCCGAAACAAGACGTCAGGTGAAATCTTCTTATTTTAAGAACACAATGTTTCTCAATTTAAGAAACTAGCTACTTTTTTATATTAAAACCAATGAGAACAAGAACTGAGATGCAGAAACAAATCTTCCGTGTAACAAGCAATCTTTAGCAATCTTTCGTCTTGCTTTAATCTGTCTTACCGAGTAAAATTTTCTCACCCCATTAGCAGATTATTTTACTTGATTTGAGTATTTTTTACTTTTATTTTCTCATTTTTTCCACATGCATTTTTTGCCATGCAGCAGTTCTGTCCTGCAATAATCGAGAAGCATTCTGATAGCTCTATGCACTGCAAAAAATCTTGAAACTAAAAGATAAATCTTGCTTTTTTTTCTTTCAAGATAAATTATATAAACTATCTTTAAATTTAGAGAGAAAGATTTGTTTGCTTGTTTCAAGGTTTCAGCTTATCTTACCAAGTCAAATTTTCTCACCCCACTGGCAGATAATTTTACTTGATTTGAGTTTTTTTTTTTACTCGTTTTGCTATTTATTTTCTTATTTTTTCATTTGTATTTTTTGCAGTGTGGCACATCTGTCAAACTCAAGGCCCGGGGGCCAGATGTGGCCCTCCATGTCCTTTTATGTGGCCCACAAGAGCTTACACGTGTCTAAAAATAAATACCAAAAATGTAATTAAGAATGTGCGTTGACCAAAAACTACATTTTGACTACGGTAGGCGCGGATATCAGGAGCGACGTGATTGGCTGTCAGCCACACAATGTGACATCTGATCAAAAGAAGCAATTACAGACCCAAACAATAGAAGAAATTCTCTAACGAAGGCGAATGAAAAGCTTCCAAACCTTATTGAGATCACTTAATTTGACCAGGGTTTAATTTGAGGCTAAAATGAGCAAATTATTACAAAGTTAATTTATAAAGCTTGTGGAATCCACAGTTGAGTCAGACGTTCTGTCTTTCAGGTTCGGAAGTCTGGCATCCGATGTGTAAGCAGACGTCTCGCACTGAGAGGAAACTGAGAGTGAGGACAACAGTGTGTGTGTGTGTGTGTGTGTGTGTGTGTGTGTGTGTGTGTGTGTAGAGCGTATATACAGTGTTTCTACTGGTGTCCTCCTCCAGCTCAGGCGAACATCAGAAGCCTCCATTTCTCCTCCAGGCTCCAGCATCAGTTCACCCAGCAGAGTCATCTGTGTGAGTATCTCTCCGTTATCCCTGTAAAAAAAAAAACACACTGGCTGTGATGAAAGAGCGTCAATTAGGCTTTCATGTGAACGCTACATGTGTGATAAAAATTCATGTTTTTTATTTGTCACATACATATGCAATCCCCCAGCAATTGAATACGGTCACAGTAAAAAGTAAAAATAAAAATGCAAGACAATGAAAAGATAAAAATTAAAAAGATACAGTGAAATAGAATACAATAAAGATACAATAGCTGTAGGTAAAGTGATCGAAGTGTCCCTAAAGTGTAAAGTAAAAAGTCACCACGGTTCATTAGTAATATTTGGAAGATTTTGAGTAGATTTCCAAATCTCTTTTCTCGTCATTTAATCGTGTTTGACACACTGGTCTTTTGGTGAACTTTCAGTCTTTTGTTCTCTCGGAAACGATGACTGAAATGTCAACCAATCAGAGCAGCGATTGGACGGATCTCAACCCCTCCCCCTTTAACTTTAACCTAAATAAAACAAAGTATTGACCTGCGTAAAATCTCAGTAGATTAAAAAAAAAAGTTTCAAAGAAGCATGTGAAGATTGCAAGCAAAAAATAAACAAGTTCAAGTTTATTTATGTAGCGGTTTTCTTGGTTTTCTTAGTTCCAGACCAAAGCAAAGTCGCTACGCGGAATTAGGGAAAAAATAATCTTGAATAACATGTCCATTGTTATTAGGAAAAGAGTCGATTTAAAAAGAAAAAATAAACAAAAAAACGAAAATGTGTAATAACAATAATAATACAATCAACAAAATAGAAAACCCATAATAATTCAAGGGCAACAAACGAAAACCCAACAATAATGCTGCAAAATACTGCCCCTACTGGACAGTTCAGGGCATTACCAGCCAACATCTGCTTTCCCACGCTCACGGCCTTCTCATCCTCTGCCATCCTGTGCCATTTCATCAGACCATTCAAAGCATGTAGCTTGATGCCAACCGCATCATGTCGTGTGGTTGTGGATGGCAGGAAGCTTTACTGTGGCGACGCAAAGGTCACGGAATGCCAACGCATGTCTGGATACAAGTTAAAGCTTGAGTTATATTACTTACACTATAGTAACTTACACGGTGCTTGAAATTTCAACTATGTGTTTTCAAGGCCTTGAAAATGCTTGAATTGTGAATGAAGTGCTTGAAAATGCTTGACAATTTAATTGCACAATGGAATCCGGATAAATGCTGGGCCCGAACGGAGGTAAAAACCTCCGTTTTTAAACACCTGATAAACCTGTTAAAACACCTGGTCGTTCCACAAGTGATGACGTTTTGGTCGTTCGAGATTTTGACGCCATGCTCATACATAAACTTATACGACGTCTTACCTAAACATCAAGCTCACAATTTTACGTAAAAAATACATCCTTTGCAAAAACTTGCGTCTCGCACTGCAGTGGACAGAACTTCCGTCTTGTTCTCCGCCATGCTTCGCTATAACTGCAAAATGCGCCTCGACATTTGTACACCAGTAGAGGACGCTCTAAGACCTACGCATTGATCAATCCGTTTTAGCACGTCAGGGGTTAACGCAACAGGTAGGAAAATTCCATGAAGGTCAGTACACGGTAAACAGACTTTTCAACCCAGGACGTTTTGACTCCGGGGGTTTTGACTTGACGTTTGGACCCAAGGACTATTAGACTCATGGATTGTTCGATCTGGAGGTTTCGACCAGTGGATTGCGATGTTTCCTGCAGATTGTTCGCGGCGCAATTGTTGAACCATGACGTTTCCTGGGTTGTTCCAACCCCTCGATCCACATCTGCTTTTGGCCACGATTGCAACAAATCCTAGCGGAGATATAAATTTTTTAATCTGTGCTAATTTGTGACAATGTTAATTTTAATGTGGTCAAACAAATCCGGGTCGAAAGGTCCGGGTCGAACAATCCACGGGTCAAAACATCCTATGGTCCAGGTCGAAATGTCCGGGGTCGAAACCCCCTAGATCCACGTACACAGATGAGGCCATCGGGACTCAGGAGGTTAAAGCCAAAGTGACGTTTTCGTAGCGTCTCAAGCCAAGCCTGGTCACATTCTGCTGTCTTGCTAAGTGATGGCGTCGCCCTCGTCATCACGCTGATTGGTCGCAGGCCTGCTCGTGGACTTTGACGTGTGAGAGTGTTTGCCTGTGTCCTGTCTTTCCTTCCTCTAGGCGAAATTGGAGGACGAGGTCCTTGATTACAAAGACTTGGCGGCGCTGCCTAAGGTTAAAACCATTTATGAGATGCAGCGACCAGAGTTCTGGACCAGTGAGTCCGGTCACACATACTGCTCAGACGACCGGCTAGAGCGGCTCAGCTATGGGGAGGTACTAATCTAGTGGGCCGCGAGATCTGGTCCGGTCTGGTCTGGTCTAGCTTAGCTTTGCTTATGGCTCCACATGTGCTGGCCGTCTGCTTTCTTGCTCGCCTTCCCCGTAGATTCGTCTGCTTTCTTCTCCACCTGCTAGTCTGTAGGAGAGCTTTTGCTTGGCTTTAGTCGGCTGTTGGAAAAAGCAATTGCATCGTGATACTTCATAATCCCATCGAATTAGTCGTCTAAAGCTTCATT
The DNA here is from genome assembly GCA_028031935.1 of Paedocypris micromegethes. Classification (NCBI taxonomy): domain Eukaryota; kingdom Metazoa; phylum Chordata; class Actinopteri; order Cypriniformes; genus Paedocypris; species Paedocypris micromegethes. The sequence goes on along the minus strand of CM051502.1, from coordinate 193,766 downwards.
CTTCACGTTTGCGGAATCTTGAGCTTCCGTTCCAAATCATCCATTGTTCATCATCCGTTTTGAGAACAAGAAAGGAATCATCCCTCGGTTTGTGAAGCAAATCCATCGTGAATGAAACTGATGGGCCATGAATTAGCTCTTAAGTTCCAGCTACTAACTAGGAACTAATGAGACCTTTGACATGTTAGTTAATGATCTGAGCTTTCCCAGTAGCTCAGTCTGTAGAGCGATCATGGGTTCAATACCCAGGGAAAGCAAGAATCTGTTGAAATTGTAACGAAATGTAAGTCGTTTTTGGATAAAAGCGTCTGCTAAGTGACTGTAAAGTAGGTAAAGTAAAGAGTGCAGTTGTTTTTGTCCACTCAAGCCTTTCTCTGATCACTCCTCTCACACTGTTCTTCTGACCCTGTTGCTCTCCCTCAACAGTCCCTGGGCACGCTCTCTCCTTACTCTCAGGTGGGAATGTCTTTAAGTAAAGCATTGAGCAGCCCGTAAGGTCAGCACAGAAACGGAGCGTTGCCTTGCTGTCTGTACAGGAGATATATGACAGCATGGACATGAGAATGAGAAGATCCTCCAGCCCGGGTTACATCGACTCCCCGACCTACAGCCGTCAGGGCATGTCTCCCATCATGCCTCGCTCCCCACAGCACTACTACAGATACGGTGAGTCCGTGCCGGAACCTTCTCCTCCATCCCTCTCTTCTTCTCTGAGCCACTCTTGTGAGCGTGAAGATCCATCTGGACTTCATCGGATGTGCAGAGTACAATCTGATTGCCGACATGATTCAGATCGATTCACGTACCGTATTTACGCGAATAGAAGCACCCTGTGAATATAAGCACCCCTCTAATTTTTCAGGCACAACATTAAAATTCCCCCAAAAATTATTTAATTAAATTTCTGCCGAAATTACGTTAATTTTTTTTCGTTTTTTTAACAAATCTAGCGTATGACTTGAATCACTTCAATCTTTTCGTTTTACTTAATAATTATTTTTTTTTAAAGTCTCTTCTAGCGATCGGAACTACACTTCCCATGATGCCTCGCTGCTCACTGGTTTCCATGAGCCTTTGCAGTAAAAGAGCATAGAGTAAAGCTGACTGAGCTCGGTTTAGGTTAGATGTAAATTTTAGAACAGTCACGTTTATCTCTGTGCAGCAGACAGAGCGATTTGATTGTTTTTGGCTCCGTGTTATTTGTTTTGAACTATTTCCTTTTTGCGTTGAAGCTTTTGCTTATGGTTTTGTTTTCATGTGCTAGCCGTTAGCCGTTAGCGCAGCTCTACTGGATGCAAAAAGGTCTGTCTGTTCAAATATTAATGATTGTGTTTAGTTTAATCTTACTTCATCCTGTGTTATTTTGTCACTGTTAAGTGTCGCGACGTTTTTAATGTTTCTTTATTTCTTTTTCTAAGCCGATAAAATCTTTTACGCATGTTTTTGTTGCCGCAAAAATTGACACAAAAAAAAATCGGGTGCTTCTAATCGCGTAAATACGATATATCAACCCACAAAAACCTATTTCTACTTTCTTAATGTGACGAGCTGTGAGACGATCAGCCGACCAACGATCCACAGAATATGAAGCTTCACTATATAAGAGTCACTTTTCATATTAAGAAAAAGAAAAGGCTTCAGTTCTTGCACCATCTCGGCTCGTCTATCCAAAGTTCTCCACGTGATAACTGCACGAGGGATTTTTTTTGGATGATGTCACGGGGGCACGACCCGCCATTCCACCCGCATCTTCTGTGTGGACAGTATGGCTGTTCTGCTCATACTGTCTGTCCTCGGTGTGATGAGGAAGGTGTGCACTCACGCTCTGGTTCTGGCTTGGGCTTGCTGCAGGCACTGAGAGTGGCAGAAGTTCACCCTATTACAGTCCGCTCGATGCCCGGCCCAGCACGCCCACCACAAACCAAGCTCCCAAGCATTTCCATGTTCCAGGTAGGCCACGCCTCGACCTTCACCTCATTGGCTGCTGTTCTTGCTTTCACCTCCATGCGTTACTACATCAGTCCCTCCAGGGTTTCTTTGTGTCGTCAATGATCGAAAAAAGCAAACAACATTTTTGTGCACCAAAACAAAAACATTTTCGTGTTGTAGTTTGCGCCAAATTTCCGCCATTTTTTTATTTATTGAGCATCACATTCCGTTTGTTAGAGACAGTGGCCGTTTTAGGCATGGGCAAATGGGGCAGACGCTTACACGTTTTTTTTTTTTTTAAATAAAAAGCTATTTTTACAGTTTTTTTTTTAGAAAAAAAAAGCAATGTTCACAGTTTCGTAATACAGTATTTCAATGTGAAGAAACAAAAATGTCTATTATTATTCTGAACTAGTCAGCCACCACAATTTATTTATCAATTTTGTGCTAAAATACACTTTGTAAGTATCAAATATCACAATTTGTTTGTATACTAATTCTAAAAATGTTTGAAGAATCGGTGAATGACACTGTGAATGACACTCGCTGAACTCCTCCCACACTTCCGGGTCAAGCAGCTGCCAATCACATTCTCACCAGCCAATCCGAGTAAGGCTGCAGAGAAAAAGAAATGAAACGAACGAAAAAATCTGAAGCGAGAAAAAAAAAGCTTTCGAAAAATCCGTGAAGATTGCAAGCGAAATATAAAAAAAAACCAACAAACGTAGGTGTGAAACATCTTTGTTTGTTTCTTGTAATTTCTGTTTGATATTTTTGTCTTGATACATTAAAATCACTGAAAACTGGAGGGACTCGAAGTCAAACTAACGACACATTGCGACAAAGACACTGCTGACTCAGTCACTCCTCCATCCCACCTGAAGGTCCTCGGAGGCCAGAAGTAGAAGCTCAGCAGATGCTCACCTGCTCTGATGTATTCCTGTCTTTCACTCACATCTCTCATTCTCTCTCTGTCGTTTGTGATCTCTCTCTGTTCTACCAGCCACAGGGGAGCCCAACATCTACAGGAAGCCTCCCATCTATAAGAGACATGGTATTGTGTGTTTGCCGTGTGGCTAGTGGGAAAGATGTGTGTGTAGTTGTGGTGCCTAGTCTGTTGTTAGATGATTGCTGTAATTACAAGTACATCTTCCATCCCTGCATTCTGCTACTTTTGTTCAAAGAGCTTTCGAATCAACAGTGTTAATTTTTACAAAGACTTTTAATTTAGTTTAAGTCACAGTCTTTTGACCAAAACTCAGTTTTGTTTTAGTCACAAATTAGTCTTCTTAATGTTTTTTAGTTTTAGTCTCATTTTAGTCGACAAAATATCAGAGCGTTTTAGTCGACTAAATTACAGTATAGATTTAGTCAACGAAAATATAGGTGCTATATATTCTAAATGTTTACTAAAGTTGCTATGTCTAAGAAATCTGAATACGTAGTTAACTATGAACATGTAAAATATATACAAAGATCTTAATTGGAAAAACATTTATTTTTCATGAACTTATTTTTATGAACTTTTCTTTCAATCTAAATAAATATATTCTCATAAATGAAGCCTCAACAGAGAGTAAATTAAATACAGTAAAATAAATTATAATTGCATCATGTTTATAAGTAACAAATGGTTGCACGGTGAAAGAAAAAAAGAAGTTTCATCTGCACATGGAAACAGAAACCATTTCGTAATACAACCAGTAATATATATTGTAAAGAAATATGATCCAAATAGTGTGTCGTAGTATAATAAGGTTTTGTACCTTGGTTTTAAATCTTGAGCTGAGGAAGAAGCTGGTGGAGGCGGAGCTTAATGGTAGACAGAAGAGGAGCTTAGGAACAAACACACTTTTTGTTGATAAAAGCTTGTAAAGATCGTAGTCGCTACACAATTGTTTGTATTCTACACCTCGTTACTGATACTCAATTAATTTAAGTTCTAATCCAATCGTCCTCCTTCTCTACTCAACATCGTCACGGCTCTTGTTTTTTTGGGAGGCGTGGTCACATAAACGTTGTTTACGTAAATGAATTTGCACAAGAGGCGGAGTTAGACTGTGACATCACTGCTCGATACTTCCCTGAGCTCTTTGTATCCCCAACTCATAGTGTTTGCTCTTAGTTAGTTAGTTTTGCTCAAAAATTGTGTGACGACTGATTTCTCGTAAAACCCGTACAGCGATTCATTCGTAGCACTGAGCCACAGGAAAGCTTCTAGAAGATCAGTGGCATCTTATATAGTCCAAGCATCAAACGGCGTTTTGGTCTTCGCACGGCAGAAGAATCTCGAACTGGCACGAGCGTCTTCCTTCCACAGGAGGCTGATGAAAAAAGGATGAGGCTTGCTGAGGCGAGATTAACGCTAAACTAAGCTTAACCTCTCCCAAACACGCCGTCAGGAAGTCAAACCCGTTTAGCGGACAAGACTCGAATGTGGAAGCAGCAGGACGGAGATCTTTCACTTTAAATCTTCACCGTCACATTCCGCGGAGTCGTGTAGAAACTCGTCGCTGTTCTGTGCTTAGCGGCTAGCGGCTAGCGGCGTCACGTGGTGTGTGTTGTCTGTTGCGATTAGTATTGATTTACACTGTTGCATTTCATAACTTTTATCAAGACACCTGTTTTGTTTCTCTCTCCAAATGATGCATTTATCCTACGTTCTTGTATGTTCTGTATGTGGGTCACGGGCTTATGCTCTCTGTGCAATATTGAATTTGTTGCTTAAATATTGGGAATTTTTCATTTTTTTGGTGATTAATTTGTTCTGAACTAATATTTCTAGTTAAAAAATAAACAATATATATATATATATATATA
>CM051502.1:137568-182846 GCA_028031935.1 Paedocypris micromegethes | reverse complement strand
TATATAATATTTTTAACTACAATACATGCTAAAAATTAAAAAAAATTTTTTTAATAAAATACGTACATTTCTTTTCAAAATTACATTTTTATTTTCATTTTTTAAATAAATTATACAATTGTTATATCTTTTTTTTGTTCCAACAGAATTCAAGGTAAGAATGATGGTTTGGGAGAAGAAGCACATTAACGGACCCAGAGACGAGGACAAATCGTTTATTTCATGTTTAGTTGATTTATGAAGCGCTTTTCACGACTACACATCATCTCAAAGAAGCTGGAGAAAACCACAGAACGTATGGAGCCATGACACTGAGCAATGTTCATGTTATGTTCGTTTCAGAGGAACATTTTCAATTCGACCCGGGGGACTTTTATTGTGCATATAAGTGTCAGAAACCAAAAAGTTCCCCAAAACATTGTGTGTGTGTGTGTGTGTGTGTGTGTGTGTGTGACAGACTCTTTTTAGCTTCCAGTTTGTCTGAAGAGTCAAATTGACCCGAACATTATCTTTGTACTATCTGTAGATTACACTAACTAAGACAAGCAGAAGACACTTTTAACTATATTTTTTTATTTTTTAACTTTTAACACAGGTTAATTTGACCCGAACAGTATCTTTGTAACATTAACATGTAGCGTGTGGTGTTACAAATATGTGAACGGAATCATTATATTTTTTTATATGATGATTACACCAAATAAGCCCAGCTGGAGAAGATTGAAAGTGAAAAAATACTTTTAAGTATTTTTGAAATATTTTTAAACTTTAAAAAAACAAAATAGAAGGGTTAAGCACCAAAAAAAATCGACTGTTTTGCAGTGAATAATGAATTTTTTTATATAATGATTACACCAAATGAGCCAAACAGGAGTTTCAAAGTAAAACAAATAATTTTAAATAATTTTGAAATATTTTTAAACTTTGAGAAAACAAAATAGGAGGGTTAAGCAGCAAAAAAAATCGGCTTTTTGGCATTTCAATAACTTAGAAATGTGTGAACTGAATCAGAGTTTTTTTTATATTATGATTACTCTAAATAAGCCAAGCAGGAAGTATTATTGAAATATTTTTAGACTTTGAAAAAACAAAATAGGAGGGTTAAACAAGTCAACATGTCAATAACTTACAAATATGTGAACTGAATTGTTATATTTTTTATATTATGATTACTCTAAATAAGCCAAGCAGAAGTATTTTTGAAATATTTTTAAACTTAAATAGGAGGGTTAAACGGCAAAAAATCGGCTTTTTTGCATATCAACAACTTACAAATATGTGAACTGAATATGATGATATATCTGAATATATTTTTTCAAGCAGGAAAAAATTCTCAAGTGTTTTTGAAATATTTTTAAACTTTTTAAAAAACAAACTAGGATTGTTAAACCACCAAAAAAACGGCTTTTTGTCATATCAATAAGTTATCGGTGTCGGTCTAATCGTCATTACCTTTACAAGCCTTCAGTGTGATGCTGGTTCCGCAGGCCGAAGGACACACACACACACACACACACTGTCAGATTTACAGCGAGTCGCTCTGATGAGGCCTAATGGGCCGAAGCCGCGTCCTGCCGCTCAAACATGTGGTAATCGGGGCTTCCGGGTCAAAAGGTCAGGCTTCATTTCCCAGCCGTCCCTCGCCACGCGGAGGATGTACAAGGGCCGAGGGGTTTGTTTGACCTTGTTGACCCCGGTTAGTGCAGAACTAAACCACTTCCTGTCGGAGGCTCGGAGGCTCGGGGAAGTGAGAAGTGGAATCTGTGGATCCCGTCCCGTGTTTATCCTGGAAATGGCCAAGATTTGTGTTAATGACGTTTGGTTTCACGCGCGCGCGTGTGTGTGTGTGTGTCTTCACCTTCTGCACAGATCTACCCCTATGAAGCGCTCATCGTCACCACTAGGGGGCGGAACAAGTTACCCCGAGATGTGGACCGGGCCAGACTGGAGGTAAATGACATGTGAGAGAAAGAATGTGTGTGTGTGTGTGTGTGTGTGTGAGAGAGAGAGAGAGAGAAGATGAGAGAGAGAGAGAGAGCGAGAGAGAGAGAGAGGAGAGAGAGAGAGAGACGAGAGAGAGAATATGTGTGGGTGTGTGGAAAAAGTAGGAGTGTGAGACAGTGTGTTTGTGTGTGAGAAAGAGAGAGAGACAAACGTGTGGGTGTGAAAAAGTAAAGTGTGAGACAGTGTGTTGTGTGTGTGTGTGTGTGTGTGTGTGTGGGAGAGAGAGAGAGAAATGTGTGGGTGTGAAAAAGTAGGAATGTGAGGCAGTGTGTGTGTGTTAGGGTGTGTGTGTGAGGTGAGAGAGTAAAATTGCTGGGTGTAAAGTGGTGTGTGGTGGTGTGTTGTGTGTGTGTGTGTGTGTGTGTGTGTGTGTGTGTGGTGTGTGTGTTGTGTGATGAAGAGACGAGAGATGAGAGAGAGTACGAGGGTGCAAAATGAAAGTGTTGCCGAAAGTGAAAGTGGGTGTTTGAAAGAGATTGTGAGAGCCTGTGTGTGTGGTGTGTGTGTGGTGTGTGTTGTTTGTGTGTTGTGGTGTGAGAGAGAGAGGAGAGGAGAAGAGAGAGAGAGCGCGAGAGAGACGGAAGAGAACGGAGACAATTATGTGCTTATGTTTTTGCTGTGAAAAGTTATGTGAGTGTGAGAGAGCGAGTGTGTGGTAAGAGACATAAAGAATAAAAGTGTGCGAGAAAGTGTTGGGAGAGTGAGAGTATTTGTGGGTGTTTGAACGAGAGTTTGTGAACGAGTGTGTGTGTGTGGGTGTGAGAGAGAGAGAGAAATATTGTGTGTTTGGTGAGGAAAAAGTACGAGTGTGAGAATAGCGAGTGTGTGTGTGTGTGTGTGTGTGTAACAGACATTGTGAGATGCGAGGGTGCGATAAAGTGTATTGTGTGTTTTGTAAAGAGAGATTGTGAAATAAGGAGAGCGTGAGTGTGTGTGTGTGTGTGTTTGTGAGTCAGAGTTCCAATGTGTTTGTGTGCGAGAAAGGGAGTCAAAGAGTGTGTGTCACAGATAGAACGCGTGTACAGGCATTTACATCAAATGGGGGCCCGAATGCAATTTTTTTTAATATACCTAAGGTCACTGTGGGGACTCCACAACTTTGAAGCCTGTTTGAGGGAAGTTAAACTTTACTTTAACTTTGATGGGTGTGGTTGTGTTTTAGATTTTTTTTTTTTTGGTACTTTTTGTAAAATTGCACAATTTTTTTGTACTACTTCTTATTTATTTTTTTGTACTTCTGTGAAATTGGAGTCTATATGTATGGGATGGAAAAGGAATTTCAACTCTTTGTACGTCCAGTGTGTGTGTGTGTGTGTGTGTGTGTGTGTGTGTGTGTGTGTGTGTGTGTGTGTGTGTGTGTGTCATGACAAGAGTATTGGGCGAGAAAGATGCTCAGTGACACGAACTTTTGTTTCAGCGCCATCTTTCTCCTGAAGAGTTCGATCAGGTGTTCGGGATGACGCTGGCCGAGTTTGACCGACTCGCACTGTGGAAGAGGAACGAGATGAAGAAACAAGCTCGACTCTTTTAGTCCAAACACACACACACACACACGGACAAGGATATGTTTCAGGCTAACACAAAGATTCCACGTCTGTGAAATAAACTCACGTGTGTGTGTGTGTGTGTGTGTGTGTGTGTGTGTGTGTGTGTGTGTGTGTGTAGTGCACAGAACATGAGCGGAATAGACATCTAGAGGAAAGTAGATGATTTTGTTTGTATTTGTTTGATGGATTTTGATTTTGAAGAGGATTTTGGAATTCTGCCTTATGTTGTTTATTTACGCACCAGCAGAGCGAGTGACTAGAATGTAGAAATGTGCGATTTTTACGCGCCTCACACTCACCAGTTAACACTAAGGACGCGTGTTATTTATAATTACAAAGGTTATTTATCTCAAAGTGTCTATAGATTCTATAGTAGAAGACTGCGGTGAGTTACGCGACAGTGCAAACCAAAGTGAGAAAGCAGCGTGTTTCTATATGCTGTGTTTAGTTCAGGTCATTACCCAGAGTAATAAATACTGACTGTGTGTTTGTCCAAACGAAGAAAAAAAACAAGAGTTGACAAAACGTTTTGGGTTTCTAGACAAAGTTCGTGTATTGTGACGGTAGAAAATGCGTTTGATACAAACGAGGAATATTTATTTGAAATCACCTGATTTGATGTGTGACTCCTAAAAAAAAAAAGAGGCTTGTTTGAGAGTTCCGTCGTGTCACGTGACCAGAGGTGCACCGATGAGGAAAGTAACGGACTCACCGCGTTCAGGACTTTTATCACGATATATAAAGCCAAGGATGTTAGTGGTTCTGTACCTCACTAAAACAGGTAAAACATCTTACTTTCTGCCTTTGTGTGTAGTGTTTACAGCCTGTTTGCCCGATAGAATGTTCTAACGTGTTCAATTGACTTCGTTGGGCAGGAGCAGAACGACATATAACCATATTTTTTGACTCTGCTACTCGTATTTATCATTTCCAACAGACTATTTACTTATTGCAATAAAGGTTTGTTTTCTTGTGTAAACCTGTGTGTGCCCAGTTACTAAAGCTAAAAATTTAACTTTATTGAAATAACCAGATCATAAAAAATAGCGAGCGAACAATAAAATATACACAAACAATGTATAAAAAATGTACAATTATAAATTTTAAACCTATTACAAAATTCCAATGTTTTTTCGGTTTTTGAGTTGCTTGAACCCGAGGGAGGACTACAAAGGCGTCTTGAGGGAAACTACAACCCGACGTAAGCTACGTAACGCGAAATGGGCGTGTCTCAGAGTGGACGCCGTTCGTCTTACCTGGTTTGTAAACGCCCCTTGTCTTAGCCACGCCCCGTTTTGATTGGGCGGGAGGATTGGCTTGATGCTGGAGCGACTCGCCTCAGGAGCTTCATTGAGGTTTTTTCCCCGTGTGTTTGTGGAACTTTCTCGGCGCGATGTGCATCTTCACCGCTCCAACAAACTGTCTCGGATTCGCCTGAAGTCGAGATAAAGACGAAACGTGAGTAAAAGCTGTCTGTTACTACTGTTTGGTTTACCTCATGTAATCTAAGACATATGTCAAGTGTTCGAATAACTCAAAACGGGAAGCTGTCTGTTCCGACTACTGTTTGATTATTTACCTCATGTAATCTAAAATATGTCAAGTGTTCGAATAGATCAAAACGTGAGTAAAAAGCTGTCTGTTACTACTACTGTTTGGTTTACCTCATGTATTCTAAGATTTCTCAAGTGTTCGAAAAACTCAAAACGTGTGTAAAAGCTGTCTGTTCAGACTACTGTTTCATTATTTACCTCATCTAATCTTAAAATAAGTCACGTGATAAAATGGATCAATTGCTGGTTGAAAATAATACAAAAATTCGAAGAGCACGCTGCAAAAAACCACAAATTCTGGATAATTGAATGAATTAGAATTTTAAAAAATTATAAGAGTATCGTTTTCGCGAATTCCAATAGTGAAATGCCATATGACAACATGTCACGTTTGTTAAAAATGCGTCTGGGCTTTTTTTAATAGAACTTTATCGAAACCTGGGTATCATACAGAGAGTTAATCTGCGAGGCACAACACGACAAAAAAAAACAACCAATATATAAAAGATATACAAAACCATTTGCATTTATAAATAGTCACAGAATTTATAGAGACGTCTTAGCTGATGCGTGTCCACCATGGGTCACGTGACGTCACGCTTGCGTCATGACAAGACGTGCATACGTTCAAAATTTGAAAGTATCATCGTCTCCCACTCTTGGTGCGAACAATTCACAATCCACGTACTTATATCAGAATAAAGTCAACGATTGAATGCAGAAAGTGAAGAAAGGAATGAGATGAAAAAAAAAGCTCGACTGTTTTAGTCAAACCACACACACACACACATACACACACACACACACACACACGGACAAGGATATGTTCCCGGCTAACACACAGATTCCATGTCTGTGAAATAAACTTGTGTGTGTGTGTGTGTGTGTGTGTGTGTGTGTGTGTGTGTGTGTAGTGCACAGAACATGAGCGGAATAGATATCTAGAGGAAAGCAGATGATTTTTTTTGTATTTGTTTGATGGATTTTGATTTTGAAGAATTTAGAAATTCTTCCTTATGTTCTTTATCTACGCACCAGCAGAGCGAGTGACTAGAAATGTGCGATTTTACACGCCTCACGAGTCAAAACCCATACGGATTGAATGCAGAACGTGAACAATGAAGAAGTGAGTGAGTGTGCGGGAACCCCTATCCGAACAAAAGAAAGGAGTAAAACATCCCACCGGCTCCCCTGCTATGTCTTATCTCTTACCCCGGAGAGATCGGCCTCATAATCAAACCTTAACTCCAACCAGATGCTCCCGGTCTTGTGCAATCTTCATCCCGATGCTCCTGGCAGGTTTCAGAGTCTCTCACAAAGACGTCAGATGTTCGCTCGGGCAGCACCTGGAACATCAGCCCAGCTGTGGGTGGCACGGAGCGAGTGGAAGCTTCTCAGGCTCGTGTTCCTGTGTTTATAACACGTGGGACCCCTGTGGTGAGGTGGTAGACCTTCTCTTGATCTCTCCGTGTCCTACTGTTTGCTCGCTGTCCAGGCCGGAATGTTTTTCGCTGGTGTTGTGTTTGTCTTCTTCTGGCTGAGACGGCGAGGTGGATGGACCCTGCTGGTCTCAGATCTTTTTGGAGAAGGGCTTCTCCCACTTTAGTCGGATTCCAGGTTCCTCCGCTATCAAAGTGTTTTCTCAGCGGATCAAAGATGAAAGAGGAGATCAGTCGCCTCTCATTCCCAAGCGAAGCCCGGTTCAGACGCGGATCTCACCATCCCTCGCTCACGTCATTAGTCACGGGAGGTTGGTTTCCACTCTCGATTCAAGCCCGCCTGAGTGATGGCACAGTTCCTACGCTATTTAATGCGTAAAAAAACAACAACAAGAAAATCAATCTGACAAATGGATAGAAAGACGGAGAGATATGTCGAGATACTAAGAGTGGATGGATGTACAAACAAACTTGGCATCCTTGTGCTTGCGTGGGTTTCGTCCAGGTCTCCGGTTTCTCCCACAATCCAAAGACAGGTGAATTTGACAGTGCGTGTGTGTGTGGTTCTGCCAGGCATATGGTGTGTATTGTTCTGTTCTTTAAGACGACTTGATGATCTTGAAACGCACTATAAAAAACAATTACAGAATTTACGCATATATATATATATATAAACGTGTTTTTTAGCGGCTTAACCAGCCAAATTTAGCGGCTCAAAAACTTGCGGGGTGCTTATATAAGCCGGTTTCGGATGTAAACTTACGTGCTTTGTTTCTTTAAATTATGGTTCCGGATGCAGACATCCATATGATTTATTTATTGGCTGAATAAAGGAAATAAAGTGACACGTAACAGGGACAAAATAACACTGGAGGAAGTAAGATTGAACTAAATACAATCATTAATATTTGAACAGACAGTACATTTTGAATCCAGTAAATCCGCACTAACGGCTTAAAAAACGACTAATGGTGAAAAAGAAGATGCAGAAAACAGAAAACGGAGTCAAACACAATCAAATGGCTCTGTCTGAACTGTCATAAACTGAGCTCAGTCAGCTTTACTTTTTGCTCATTTAGTGCTCATGGGAACCAGTGACCAGTGAAGCATTATGGGAGGTGTAGTTTCGATCACTGAAATAGACTTTTTAATGATTTTTAAGTTAGACATTGAAGTGATACGGATCACAAGTTAGGTTTGTTAAATAAAGGAAAAATGGTATTTTAATGAGAAAATGTATATAATTTAGTCAGAAATGTAAAAAGGGTGGTGCTTATATTCGTGGCGTGCTTATATTCGCATACAGTATTTTATTCTTATAATCCATATGACACTTGTTTGACTGATACGCCCGTGTTCTGCATCAGAGCGTCTCCTCACAGGACGTGTTCACACTACATTACCCACAGTTCCCTACTTCGCTTGAACGGTTTTAGGGGTCTTTTAGGACGTGCCTCGAGCTTTTTTATTTTCTTATTTCAAAGAAGTAAATCTGCAAGTGACACGGGCTCTAATAGAAAACTCCTTTGCCTCCAGTGACCTGCAGGAAGGTCAGAACGAAGGCCGCGTGTGAAAACAAGAGTCCGAGGATCACGGAGGCGTGAAGGAAGCTCCGCCTCTCCCTCGTCTCTTTTAGCGGCCGCACTGAATCACTGTTATTGTCCGTCTGCATGTGGAAGAGTTTAGGAGTGTCAGGGGGAAAAAAAAGATCATTCGTCTTGCAGATATGGCTGCAGTAAACCATTATTTTTGTAATCAATTAATCTATCGATTATTAGATTATTTCTCACTCATGATTATGACTAATCAGTAAATATTTCAACTCGTTATAACAACAAGTTACACAAATTCTAACTAATAAATACAATTTAAAAAATCACTTCCGCTTTTTAACAATTAAAATAATAATTATTAACAAATAATTAACATTTGTTGCTTTAATGAACTTTGAGCAACTGATTCAATTTAAAATTCCAATTCCAATTTTATTTGTCACTTACACATTATACATGGTATACATGAACATTTAAACATGGGGGGGGGGTGCAAACGAGCAAAGAAAGAAAAAAAAACATCAAAGGATAAAGATACAATAAAATACTGCACAAATAAAGATAAAATATACATAAAATACAAAAAACTTTGAAGAAGAAAAAAAGGTAAAATACAGCAAAATAAAGATAAAAAATTCTTTTAAATGTTGTTATCTTTATTTTACTCTATTTTATCTTTTTTTTCTTCATAGTTTTTATATATTTTTGATTGTATATCTGGTGATCCAGGTAGAGTGAAGATGTATAAATTGTCCAGTAATCAGATTAAAGTGACCAAGTGTGTGACCAGATTACAGTGGTTATTAGTAATTACTGACCAAATGACTAAATAGGTCATTCTCTTTAACTTTGCTGATTCTGTCTAACTGAAATTACACACAACTGCTCTCTAAGCATAGTTCACAAATTTTGCTCAAACTCAAAAGACAAATAATCTGCGGCTTTAGAGACAATGTTCAATGTGAACATATCTTGAAAAGAGCACTAAGAGCTTAATTTCTAAAACATAGGTTCAGGTATTGGGTAATATTAAAGGATAATACTGATCAAGAAGTTGGGTAAAATATTGGTCGTTTTTTTTTTTGCCGTAACAGCCATCAAAACATTATTAGTCGGCATTTTTATTAATGCCGACTAATCGCGAAAAATTGCTTTTTGACTGTTGAACTTTGAGCATTGTCTATGTATTATTGTGTTTTTGTACGGTGTCCTTGTGAGCTGAAAGGCGCCCATAAATAAAATGTATTATTATTATTATTATAATCGTTTTAGCCCATTTAGATCTCATGAAACGTGAATTTACACCAGCTCAATGTGAACATATCTTGACAAGAGCATTAAAAGAGCTTAATTTCTAAAACAAGGGCTCAGTTTTTGTGTAATATTAAAGGATAATACTGAATCTGAACAAAATATTGGTCTTTTTTTTTTTTTTTTTTTTTTTTTGCTGTAACAGCCATCCAAACATGCAAACAGCACGTCGAACAACTAGTCAACACAAACATTTGTCGACACTTTTTAAAAAAGGAATGCCGACTAATCGTTTTAGCCCATTTCGATCTCGTGAAGCGTGAATTCACACCAGCTCCACAAACAGACACTTTGTGGTTCTGCAAGCTCAGCAGAAGGAAAGTGTGCCCCAGTTCTGCAAGACCAGTCTGGTCCTGACGGCTGCGTGTTGGTACAAAGCGATCTCTTCTCCCCGGCTTCCAGAAAATTCCTCTTTTGTTCGAGCGCTTGGAAATGTTTGCGACACAGACTTGGAGCAGATGGGATCGGCCGCTCCTCACAAACATGCTTTTGCCCTGACGAAGCCATTCAAATCCTCCAGCATCGCTGACCCCGGCTGAAATGGCTGAATTGCACGAGACAGTTCACACCCACTAAACTCCCGCGCATGAGAATGGAAACCTTTTACAAGGTCTGGGACCGATGCTTTTAAAATGGAATTAGGCTGCGAGTTTCTCCATCTTCCGACACATGGACTTCCTTCATGCTCTTGTGCCTCTATGGACTTCTTTTACTTTCGGTCTTCACCTCAGACTCTTCGCAGAAGATGCCAATATGCAAATATGTTTTCATCACAATTTAATTTTACATTTGTCGGTAATATTTTGAACATTTTGAAGGTCTCAAGGCTCAAAACGAATGCTGATTCCAGCCGACAAGCAAGGTTTTTTAAATAAATATTTTTATTTAGGGAAATAATTGGTGGACATAGAAACGGAGAGAAGTTCATAACAGGTTCAAGTTCAAGTTTATTTATATAGCGCTTTTCTTAGTTCCAGACCAACGCAAAGTTGCTATGTGGAATTATGGAAAAAAAAGTCTTTAAAAAATGTCCGTTGTTCATCTGTGTTCAGAAATAAGAAAAAAAGAGTCAAAAAAAAAAAGAAAAATGTCCATCGTTCTTCGGTGTTCAGACTACGGGCTATGACAAGTAGACGTTTATAACAGAGACACGTAGAAGCTGATGATACCACATCAGACCGAACGTGTTCACCATAAATCTGTTTACTTTCTTAATGAAAGTTCTTCTTTCACTCTTCAGAGGCTAAGCATTGTTCTGTTCCACCGTCTTGTCTGATCAGGGAACAGTGGTTAATGTAGTGTGAACACTATTTAGCCAATAAAGCATGACCTATTTCCCTCGAGAATTTAGAAAGATTTATGAATAAAAAAAAAAGAACAATAAATGCAAATAATTGTGGTTGCATTTTAGTAGATAGATTTGCTTCATTCACAAATACAGAAACAACATATTGCTGGACACTTTATATATACACTACCGTTCAAAAGTTTGGCGTCACTTTGAAATGTCCTTATTATTGAGAGAAAAGCGTCTGTTTTTGTAAATGAAAACAACATTAAACGAATCAGAAGCACACACTCTACATAGCTAATGTGGTAACTAACTATCCTAGCAGTAAATGTCTGCTTTGTGGTGTAATATCTACATCAGTGTCTAGAACATTTCCAGCAACTGTCTCTCCAGTGTTTTAATGCTACAATGTGTTTGCTAATGGTGTCAGAAGGATAATGGACGATGGTGAAAGTCTTGTTTGATCATGTCAGCGCTGCTGGAAACTGTTTAGCTGGTTAAAGAAGCTAGAAAACTGACCTTCCTTTCAGCTTGAGCTTGAGAATCTGGAGCTTCACATTTGTGGAGTCAATCAAAACGCTCAAAATGGCCAGAAATGGAGATATTTTCCCAAAACTTGACAGTCTATCCTAGTTCTTAGAAATGACATCTATTCCATGCGAGAAATTGCCAAGAAACTTTGATTTGATGAACTCAACCGTTTGACCGGTAGTGTATATTTGCATTACTCTACAACTTAAATTTGAACTGGTGACTGGAACTATGCTTATGACGGGCAGGTTCATTTATGGTCTGTGTTTGTTTGATTGTTTATTATGATGTGTGCAGTGCGTTATGGTGATGTTTGTTTATTTATGTTTGATGTTTGTTTATTTGTTTATTTATTTGTTGTTGCTGTTGTGACGTGAAATTTCCCCGCTGTGGGACTAATAAAGGATTTTTCAATTCAATTCAATTCAATTATTTGCGCTTTGTTCACTTACAGCGACAGGATTTTATGCCTGTTAGAAAATGCACTTCCTCTAACAGTTTGTCGTTAATAGATCAATTCTGATTCTTATTTGAATTGTGCAGTGGTGTCAGTGGCTCCGCCCATGGCTGTGGCTGGACAGAGAGGTCAGAGGTCAGGCTTTGCCCCGAGTCTAGGAAGTCTTTCATTTCTCTGCAGACGCAAAACCTTCAATTAATATCCTCTTAGCTGCACCCGTGAAGACACTGCAGTCTTTTACTGCGGAGAACCCGGGGGCATGTGGAGGCATAGCGGCGCGATGACATCACGGGGGTTTCAGTGTGGGCGTGGCCGGGGGAACTGAGGACTTCTTTGTGGTGGACGGGGCGACTCCAGGGGTTTGACACTCACAGCTTGACTGGTAGAGTCGGGGAATCCTTTGACACTCCTGCTGACCGCGTTTTACCGTACCGCCACCTGCTGAACCCGTTCACCCACTTCTTCTTCTTCTCTCAGTTTGTGCCAGTATCTCCATCAGAGATTTGAATTCTTCCTACGTAGTCTTTTCTAAAATGGGGCAGAGTATGAAAATCATTGGTCATTTCTATAGCCTCCTGAGTCCTGATGGTTTTTCCACCCGCTGCGTTATAACCCCTGACCAACATAAAGAACTACAATATATTAAAATATGGTCCAAAATATAGAAGGCAAGAAACAGTTTAAATACAACACAGGATACATGAAGCAAGAAAAACTAAACACTTTTTATATTTACACTTGTAATTTTAGAGCTCAGGTTTCAAGAGGTTAACATTTCTGATTTCTACACCATTTCTTTAAAATGGTGTCATTGAGTATGATGCATTACATTTCTGGACAATTCCTTTGTAATAAAAATAAAGGTGAATTTTATTTTTATTAATTAAGTAAGCATGAAGGTCTTGAAGGTGCCCGACAAAGCAGTCCGTTATATTCATGTGTAAACCCCTTATAATCAGTCGACCTCTTCTTTTTCTGGTTGTTCTTCTTTCGTTTTTTGTATTGTTAAAGTATAATTAAATTTCCGGACACTTTCTTTTAAATATATTTTGCATGATGAAGTTGTCCGCTATATCCAGATATGAAGCCCATTTAAGCCGACAATTTTCCGATTTGACAAATATTTGTATTTATTCATTTTAATACACACTTTGTTTTACCAAGTGTAGCATTGTACGGTAGCGTGATCAAACTCAATTCCATTATAACAAACATCATGTACTCTAGTCCGTTATATCCACATTTGTCTTGACTATTGTCGCTATTTTATTAAATAAACGCATGACAAATATTGCCTTTTGCTTTGTGTGTTGTACGGAAGCGCCGAGACTCAATGACCCGAGGTTTGTTTGATTGGTGTGTGGGCGTGGCCTACGGTTAAGCCCGCCCCTCCCAGAAAAATACACAAGCATCTCAGTTACGTGTCTTTTCTAGTACTTTCTTGTGGGTCAATTGTTTTTTTTTTTTTTCAAAACGTTTGCATTTTCATCCGCACTTCTCCATTTGCGATGCTGCTCAGGCTTTACGTCTTTACTTCTGTTTCGCTCTCTCGTACTTTATTATTTCAGGATGGTTTACGGGACTTTTCTTTATTATTTCAGGATAGTTTACACGATTTCTCTTCCTGAGAACCAAATCAAAGTTCGAACATGTATACACTGTAAGTGTTAAGCGATGGGTTCATGCCCCGTGTGAGTGTGTGTGTGTGTGTGTGTGTGTGTGTGTGCTGATAAAACACAGAGTTGTGTGTACACACTGTTTAAGAGCCACAGGCCATGAGGAGAGTAAAGAGCGTTAACATAAAAGCTTCCTGCTCCCCGCCGAGCCTCCGTCTCGCCTTCAAAGCCTCTTAATGCTCAAACAGGTGAGTGGGAGTTTAGGGTCGGTGTGCGGACGGAGGAGCATCCCACCCAGAGCAGGGGTCACTAACGCCACCCACTCGCTCCCACAATGCACTGCGGCGGCGGGAGTTTGACGGCTTGTTGTCGTACTACGGTGTTCTCGGGTGTAATCAGGGTTGCTTCTCTTGTCCCGACATATTTACGCAAATATAAGCGCCCTGCAAAAATTAAGAATTTACATTTTTTTTTGTTACATTTCTTGTTGAATTGCGTTCATTTTCTACATTACAAGTTACAGTATTTGCAGAATTACAGTACGCGAATATAAGCACCCCCCTAATTTTTCAGGCACAAAATAAAATTAAAAATTAGTTTTTGGTTCAATTGCGTTCATATTCTGGTTCAATTGCGCTAAAATTCTCTTAATAATACTATTTCTTTATTTAACAAACCTAACTTGTGGCTCGTATCATTTTAATATTGTTTTATTTGAATAATCGATAACAAAAAGTGGATTCTAGTAGTCAGAACATTTCCCAAGATCCTTTGCTTTGCGTGAGGCCCGTCAAGCTCTCTGTTTACTAGGATTATTATCCCCTGTTTAGCAGACCCAGCGTTTTGATTGTGTCTGTTCCTTGGATTTTGTTCTTCTTGTTCTTCATTTTCGACTGTTTTGACTCTTTCTGCGATGACACATTGGATCCCGTTTGTTAGCGCTAAGCTAAGCTAACCGGTCTTTTTTGCTAACCGGTCGTGGTTTGTAGTTTCTATTTGTTGTAATAAAAACGTTGTGCACGTCGGCCTCCGCAACCATAATTGAAAGACGCACAACGCACACCACTGCATAAAAAAGGAGGTACTGCTTCCGACTTGAAATATTGAAAAATAAAAATAATAATAATAAATTGAACCTTTATTAGTCCCTCATGGGGGCTTATATTCATGCTCATATTTGAAATTGACGATTATAAGTACCCTGCACGTTTTTGAGCATCGAAAATGTGGGGGGGAAAGGTGGTGCTTATATTCGCGTAAATACGGTAATAAGGCTGGAGCGTGGAAATGACCGCGCTGAGACGGGAAGCCCGGCGCTTTACGAGTGCGTCTGATTTTATAATAACCCAGAGCATGTTCTCATCCGCCGTAAAGCAGCAGGAGTGGCGTGCAATTTCCCGTTTTCCACACAAACATGCAGACGATGGAGTGAATGAAAGATCTGGGAGAGAATGGAAGGTTAAAGCGTTCCTGATGTCCACCTGATGCCCTCGGTGGGTGTGGGACCTTCTGGGATATGAAGGCCTGGAGCTTTTGTCTGGTGTATAAATCACATTACAGACTGATCTGGGAACAGTGAGACTGGACGGAGAAGGGAAGTCGTTCTGATGGGTTTCTGACCGGATGGGTGGGTTTTGAGAACCTGGTGGGTGAATTGGAAGGTGGCGATTGGCTCAGCAGGAGCCAATCAGAATCATAAGGCGTGTCTTCCACTGCACCTTAGGATCATATGAGCAAATCTCACTAATCTCAGACTCCAAAGCAGTGAAGTTTGAATGATATGTTTTCCAATATTATCTTTTTATTGTTATATTTAATTTGAGTGTGTGCATTTTTTTTTCTCTGAAGCGCAGTTCATTTTCAGACTTTGATTGGTCAGTTCTGTCCTGTGTAAAACTGTTAAATCAATAAAAATCATCTCTCTCTCTGTCTCTCTCTCTTCCCCCACCCCCCTCTCTGTCTCTCTCTTCCTATCTCTCTCTCACTCACTCTGTCTCTCTCTCTCTCTCTCTCTCTCTCTCTCTCTCTCTCTCACAGTCTTTTGTAAAATTAGGGGCACAAAAAGTGTGGCTTTTTTGTGTGTTTGCATGTTCTTTTTGTACTTGCGTGTGTTTTGTCCTGGTCTTTGGTTTTCTCCCCAAGTACTTGCTTAGGAAAATAGTCCATAGGTGTGAAAGAGTGAGTGAGCGTGTTTATGTTTGTTAAACTCTCTAATTGGTCGTTCATCAATCAAGGGTGTGTCCTACCTTCAGACCCAGAGTGGCAGGGAATGGCTCACGCTTAATTATTTGAATTATTTTAAACTGGATTAATTATTTTGGTGCAATTTGTAAGTAGGAGGTTTATTATAGTACTTTTGAAAAGATACTCAATATTGGTGCATTTTATAGTAAATAGCCCTATTTTATAGTAAATATAACAAACGACTGCATAATACTGTATTCATATAAAACAATGTGGAGAACAAAAAAATAAAGCGTATTCATTCAAAACATTTTCGCAATTTCCTCACTATGGGACTAATAAAGGCTATAATCATTCATACTGTAAATTTACTGCATGACCAAACCAAATGGTGGTCAGAATTTGTTTTTGCTTAGAATAAAGGTCACAATTCTAGACTTTTTTCTTTATTTTATTTATGTCAAACAGCAATATAATAACACATATTACTCTTTGCTTTAAATGAAAATAAATGCAAGGAAAAATATTGTAATGTAATGTAACAGTAATGATGTCAAGGAAAAATCTTGTGAATCTTTTTTTAACCTTTTTTATATCTGCCAAATCCTTCCACCGACTTTTGTTTTAAAACTTATCGTAGTGGGCGGGGATCTGCTTTGCGATGGGTTCGCTTTGACCAATCAGAGCAATACGTTTTTTTTTATTCATTTTTATTTTTTTATTACTTTTATGACTTTTTTTTATGGTAACACCAGCCGAGGCTGCTAAAATTTAATTGTACCCTGGTATAATGACAATAAAGTTAAAAAAAATAAAAAAATAAGTTAAAAAAGTCCCAAAATGATTTGTACTCAAGTAGAAGAGATTTGCACGTCTGAGTCACTAGAACCGTCCGGAAGTCTCTGTTGTGATGGATTATTGCGGCGTGACTTATGACATCACTGTCCGCCACCACGCGCCGCCCGTCACGCGGAGATGCACATCAGGCCAAACATCTGTCGCATCACAGGAAGTCTGTGTTTGATGGCAGGCGGTGATTCATCCGCATGTAGACTCAATCGTCGTGCCTCTTTGGACAAACGGAAGAAATACATGTTGAAAAGATAAAAAAACGGGTAAACATTATTATCGCGAGATTTTTGGTCAAAGTGTTAATTGTTAACCACACACACAGGTCCTTAAGTTAGCAAAGTTTCGTTATTTTAATAGTGTGTGTGTGTGTGTGTGTGTGTGTGTGTGTGTATGTCAAACCAAGAATTAGTATTGGATCAGGATCGATATTAATTGGACTGTTAGCAAAAAAAATTAAGAAACAAAAAAACTCGAAGAATGTTTTACTCGATTAGTGATTTTTTTTTAATCTACTACTTAGGTGTTATTTTGAATGACTTTATAAGTCCAGCAAACATCGTCACCTATGAGTGAACAAATAAATTCAATTTCCTTTTTACACACAATGTGACCATTTTTGGGTTTTATCGTCCAGTTAGTGACATCACTAGGTGACATCACTGTGATGTCATTCTTCAAGAACAACTACGATACGAGTCAAATTCAACCTCAGAGGTCTTGAAAACTCCCAAGCCCCCGTCCCTGTTATTTCAATGGCAAGTTGTGTGTGTTCAAATGTGTGTGTTCCTGCGCGTGTCACAGAGGTCAGAGGTCAGAGAGATCCAGTTGATCATGATCTGATGTTCAGTGCCGGTGGTTCTGACCCAGTACGCTGGAATAATAAAACACGGGAAATAAAACATAACGTCCATGTGTTTTCTCCAACATGAGCTGCAGTGTTGGGAATGTTCCTTTAAACAAGTAATTAGTTACAGTTACTAGTTACTTCTCACAAATAGTAACTGAGTTAGTGATTGAGTTACATCAGTATAAAAGTAACTAATTACCAGGGAAAATAACTATTGCGTTACTTAAACTTTTGTCAAATAACTTGGCTGCTCTCAATATTAAATATGGTCAAATTAATTAAAATGAACACTAAATATAATAAATTATTATTATAAAACATTGTACATTCATTTACGCTCTTTTGATATAAAGTAAAAGTAATTACGTTAGATTACTCGTTACTGAAAAAAGTAACAGCGTTTTTTTTATAACGTCGTCTAGCTACAGAAGATCTTTTCTCCAGAGATTTTAATCAGAAATTTTTATTTAATTTAATTTAAATCGTACATCAACATTGTGCAATATATATGTATATTTTTTTTCCATTCATATTTTTTATTTTTATGTATTGTTTTTACCATTGGGGCTGCTGCAAAATGTAAATTTCTCTTTGTTGAGACAAATAAAGGTTTTCTTCTTCTTCTTCTTCTTCTTCTTCTAATCAAGACGGAACTTGCCCTCGAGAGCCTTCAGCCGGGAAACGGACCTGAGAGTGTCGACTTACAAAGATACAACTGCTGATAACACACACTAATCCAGCCTGTGTGTGTGTGTGTGTGTGTGTGTGTCCTGTGGGTGGCGCTGTGCGTGTCGGCACCGGTGCGGGTCTGGGTGGATGAACGCAATGAGAAGAACTCGACTCCCACCTTTACACACTCCACTACACAAACAGAGTGATGGGTTTATCTTTAACCAGCGTCTGCAACGCCGCTCTAATGTTACGAGAGAAGAGTCACACTTAGTGCCACATTTAAAACCAGGCTCAAAAAGATAAAAAAATAAATAAAAAACGATAAAAGAAGCTTTGATTATTAAGTATTAATAATCTTCTTTTAAAGTAAAAAAAAAGAAGTATTAAGTATTTTTCACTTTGAAACTTCTGCTTTGCTTATTTGGTGTAATTATCATGTAAAGGATATAATGATTCAGTTGACATATATGTAACACCACACGCTACATGTTTATGTTACAAAGATACTGTTGGGGTCAAATTAAGCCGTGTTAATAGTTTAAAGTATTTTTTCATTGTGAAACTTCTGCTTGTTTTAGTGAGTGTAATCTACATCTGGTTCATATCACATATTTGTAACGCCCGCTACATGTTTTTGTTACAAAAATACTGGTTGGGTCAATTTTAATGATGTAAAACTATTCAATTCAAGTAAATTGAATTCAAAAACAAAAAAAGTAAAACGATCAAAAGGATACACAAAACGATGAGTCACAAGTTAGGTGTGTTAAATAAAGACAACTCAGAGAATATTAACGCAATTGAACCAGAAACGCTAATAAAAAAATAAAAACCAAATTTTTATTTTGCGCCTGAAAAATCAGAGGGGTGCTTGTAATCGTGTAAATACGTTTTTTTGTTTCTCATTTGGTTGTTTTTTTTTTCATTTCTCAACTTTCCACAAGTATACAAGCCACAAAGTATAAACTAGGAAAAATAATCACGTCTTACAAAGTTTTTAAGGGGATTTTAAGGTGTTCGACTTTTTAAAGCAAAAAAGCGAATATAGATTATTTTTTTTAATCTATAAAACGAAACTTCCAGTGTCATGTAATGAAAGTTTAAAATAAACTTTTGGTTTAACAGTTTTTTTTTTTATTATTATTATGACTGTATGTTTAAATACAAATAATTACTAACATGTTAATAACTAAATGAAAAACTAAAATCTGAAAAATTACCCATGGACCACTGCTGTAGGACATTTATGCGAGAGGTCACTAAGAAGGCACAAGGCAAAACATGACATAATTGCGCGAGGTAGTGAAATCTGATGGGTAGGAAAAAATGTCAGAACACAGAACGGCGTAAAAAAATCTAAACCCCACTGTTGATTTACTCTGACGCTGCTTCCTCGCACATGTGAGGACTGTTGATGTCCAGAATGTTGTCCAGTGGGGAGGAATGTGTGTGTGTGTGTGTGTGTGTGTGTTTGCTCAGAGCTGAGGTTCCTCCTCTCACTCGCCCTCCTACAAGAGCGAGAGCAGAGGAGACTCCCAGCATTAACCTGTGGAGCGAGGAAGATGGTGGGCCTGAAGGCCTCGGCCGCAGCTGCTTCTGGTAGGTGTTGCGTTACCCGTCCAGCTGAGTTATCAAACAGTCTTAGTCTTCTAGAGCGAGCGCGTAATTCCATTTATTGCGTTTTAACATTGCGATGACCGCGACACAGTGTAACGCCGTTTTTGCTAAGCAGGAGTATTCTAAAATTGCAACGAGAATTGCAAACTAAATTGTCGAGAGGTCCGGTTTTGAATTTTTTTTTGGAAGCGAAGTGCCAGGAAAAAAAACGTAAAACTTCGTTTTTACGAAGTAAAACGAAGTAACTTCGGTTTTACGATTAAACTAACGTTAAATTTAACTTTAAAAAGAATAGATAAAGTGAGAAAATGCATTGAAAAAAACTTTTCCTCCTTTTACAGCTCGACTCAAAAGTTTTAAACAGGGTGAATAAATCTGAACATTTGAACAGTTGTAACCTCCTGGGTCCTAGTGTCCTCATCAGGTCACTGCGCGTCACCTCATTATCCCATAATTTCCACATAATAGTTTCGCTGTCCACTTTTCTCTTCTTGAGCATTTTATCAGTTACAGTTACATTTAAGGTGGACCGCTAGATTGTAAAAATCAAAATGCATTTTTGCGCGGCTCACGGGCCGCCAGTTAGTGACCGCTGCTATAAAGTGTAAACAAATCCAGATGTTGGGTTTGTGGCTCCAAGATTTAGCAGGTGCCTTTTGTCTTTTATTTTTCTTCTTGTCTTTTGCGCAAACACACTTATGAACTGGGAGGCAAACTGCGTGACGGCCCCTCGCGCTTTTAACGGGGCGAGGAAGGTGATTTTGCATCGATGTGTGAGGTGGCGAGTGTGAAACGCCGCTGCGGTTCTGGGAAGCCGACCCACTGTCCTGTTAAAACACGGAATTCCTCCGCGCGGCCTTTAAATGACGTTAAAACAATACGGCCGCGCGTAACGCTCTTTTAAGCGAGCCAGAAAGAACAACAGATAATGGCGTTGAGATCTCCTCAAAACACCTCACGCCGCGCTGGATCTGAGGGAAACCTGCAGGTGGAATGTGGAACTGGACCGGGCTTTGGGGGTTTTGACCCTCTGGTCCAGATGTTTGATCTCTCCTCTGAGACGTAGCGGGTTGGAAAAGACTTCCTCTTCGTTTCAGAGGAACATCATTAATGGTCCAGGGGGACTTTTATTATGTTTATCAGTGTCAGACAGCAAAAAGTTCCGCAAAACTGTGTGCGAATCATATTACGTAGAGGCGTATTACACAGGCGCGTAGGTGTGTAAATGCCCACTAGATATAAAGACATCAACAGTTTTGCTGCCAGAGCTTCCTGAGATTAAATTCATAATTTAAAAGAGGTTAAATACCTAATTTAAGACATTTTGCCCATTGGTGTGCGTGTGCATGTTGTGTGTTCTGTAAGGCGGCCTTGAGTGCCATGAAAGTCGGCAAAATAATAATAAATTGAATGGATTATTATTATTGTTGTTGTTGTTATTATTATTATAACATGTACATACGCTTTTGCTTGCTAACAAAGCTTTATTTGTGAAATTGTGTATTATTAAAGTTTAGTTTACAGGGTTTTTTTAATAGATTTATTCACATATTTTACATATATAAACACACAGCGTTTATGCTTTGGTAGAGGTTTAAATTAAATATAAATCTAAATATATCTAAGTAAAAACAAATAACACTTGTGAATTGTCTGGTTTCTGTTTTTTTTTTTTTTGTGGATGAGCCTTTAGGTTTTAGTTTGTGTTTTGTCTACCTAGAACTATGATTCTTCCTAGAACTATGAAACGTCTTTGTGTGGAGATGTGCATCCATCACCACCGGTTGGTTTTTTTTTTTTTTCAAGAACTGGTGGTTTTGTCGTGGTTGTCTTGTTTTACTCCCACGCCGCCTTGAGGAAGCGCTGATAGACCTGGAGTAAACCTGGAGTAAACCTGGAGTAAACCTGGAGTAGACCTGGAGTAGACCTGGAGTAGACCTGGAGTAAACTTGGAGTAAACTTGGAGTAAACTTGGAGTAAACTTGGAGTAGACCTGGAGTAGACCTGGAGTAGACCTGGAGTAGACCTGGAGTAGACTGACGCTCTTGTCCTGATGACAGGCTCCTTGAGTCAACACGTGGTAGAGAAACACTCTGACTGGGAGCAGTGGGAGTGTGAGGCGTCTGGGGGGATGAAAGCCTGTAAAATATTACAACACATTAGTCAAGGCCGACTGTGAATCAAGAGAACGCGATTGAACAACAAGCTTCGTGTCAGAGCTGCACTATAGTCACCTGAATCTGGTGTGTGTGTGTGTGTCAGGTGGAAGACACAGTGTGTGTGTGAATCTGGTGTGTGTGTGTGTCAGGTGGAAGACGCAGTGTGTGTGTGAATCTGGTGTGTGTGTGTCAGGTGGAAGACACAGTGTGTGTGTGAGTCTCATTGTTGCAAAGAAACAAATAGTATTTGATCTTTCTGACTCTTTTTAGCTTCTATTTTGTTTGAAGAGTCAAATTGAACCGAACATTATCTTTTTTTTTTTTATTTATTTAGTTATGTATTTTTCATTTTATTGCAGTATGCATGCCTGTGGTTCATCTTTGATGTATGTTTTTAACCAAATTAATTTTTATTTTGCATCAAAAACATGCCAATATTCAGTCCAACAACAGGTTCCGAACATTATCTATGTAACAAAAACATGTAGCGGAATGTATGTGAACCCTTTTTGTTTACATGTAGATTACACTAATTAAGACAAGCAGAAGTTTCAAAGTGAAAAAAAAAACTATTTTCTTATTATTTTTAAACTATTAACACAGGTCAATGTGACCCGAACAGTATCTTTGTAATATAAACACGTGTTACAAGTATGTGAACTAAATCAGTATATTTTTATATGATAATTGCACCAAATAAGCCAAGCAGGAGAAGTTTCAAAGTAAAAAAAAATACTTTTAAGTGTTTTAAAAATATTTGTAAACTTTGCCAAGCACTGAAAATGCTTTGAATAGGAGGGTTAAGTTTTAAATTGGTTAATTTAGTTAAACACGACATACAAGTAATCTAGTTATCAGCTTGTTTTGAAAAACATTTTTTTTATTTATCTCTCACAGATTAAAGCACATTACGTGGCACAACACTTTTGTTTTGATTGGGGGGAAAAAACGTTGCCGGAAGTCCGATCACAGAATTGCCGGAAGTCCGATCTCAAACGTGAATTTACGCTCGGACTCCGACTCTGAACACGCGGTTACTCCGTGTCCACGTAGAATCGTTCAGATTGCGGCAGAAATAGTTATACACTATTTATTTGTGATTCGCGAGAACGACACGACCGTGATGACTTTAATGTCCTATTAATGCCCGCCTTAATGGGCGGAGTCAATGCTGACGGCGGGAGAATGAAAGGTTACGCCTCTTATGGGCGTCGCGTTTTATTTATGTGTCGTTTCCATAGAGATACGCTGTGTTTACACCTGAGGAAACACGCGGTGTTTGTAGTTAGTGCTGCAGTCAGGCGTGCTGATGTAGGTTCTTACCGTTTCAGTCAGAAATAATCATCTAATAACCACGTGAGTATCTAGTAAAACTGTACAATATATACTGCATATGCAATTAATCGTTTTAATTAAAAGTGGCAAAAAAATGATTGATTTAATGTAGGGTGACCAAACGTCCTCTTTTCTCCGGACTTGTCCTCTTTTTACACCTTGTCCGGAACGTCCGGACGGATTTTTGAAATTTACGAAAATGTCCGGGTTTCACTCTTTTTCATAACGCGCGTTCAGAATCATTCCGCGTATATGTAAATTGACCGGCGCTTTGCGCACAGAACACAGGCACTACTTTTTTACGCAATGAAATTACCCAGATGCTGCCTTCCTTGTGTGGACGGGTCTGCGGCTGCGCACGCACGCGGGCGCGCACACATAAACTCACGTGCAGGTCGGTACAAGTGTAAAGTCTCGTTTCGGGTGCTGGAGACTCTAAGCTCACATTATAAACATCTCATCTCATCTTTGTAAAACTCTTCTATTATTATTCTTCTTATCAAGACTATTGTTGAAGCTGAATTTTCTAACAGAAGAGTTGTTTTTTTGTCTAATTTTTGTACATGTTTTTACAGATGTATTTTTATTGTATTGCCGGAGTTAATTTTGCAAAATTGAAGCATATTAAACTTCAATTATATGTATATACAAAGATATTATATTAAAGATTAAAAAGTAATATTTCAGACTTTTGAAAAAAAAAAAATTGTTATATGTGTGTGTGTGTGTGTGTGTGTGTGTGTGTGTGTGTGTGTGTGTGTGTGTGTGTGTGTGTGTGCGTGTGTGTGGTGTGCGTGTGCGTGCGTTCATTATTATTATTATTATTATTTATTTTTTCAAAAGTCTAAAATGCTATTATTTTGTTACAGGTTTTCACAGATTTTTTATTATTTTATTAGGAGTAACCCCATTGAACCATAAGAAAGCGCGTTCATCAACCTCAGAGAAGCCTGTCTGAATTTGTGTCCCGAGGCCGCGCCGATTGTCCTCTTTTTTGGAAATCAAAATATGGTCACCCTATTTAATGTGCAATTTGTGCAATGTTTTCTTTGTAGATTATTACTAGGGGTGTGACGAGATCTCCAATTGAATCTCGTGATATCGCGAGAATTTGGCGCCATTTTTGAAATATTTGCAATACCGTGAATACCGTGATAATTAATGGATTTGATATTTATACAAGTATATAAACCCTTTAATACAGTATAACACATTACAAGTTGTAACTTACAACCATCAATGACGGCACGGTCATTGATGTAACAGTCAGTGTAACAGACTGAATTAATCGATCACACCCGCGACGCGCATATGCGCTGCTCCGTTTTCTGCGCTGTGCCTTTAAGAGAACGTATGACGCGCGCGAGAAAATCTGCTTGTTTTATTTTGAACAACGTCTGTTTTCGGTTGGAAATCATGGTTTCACGTAAGAAAAGAAATCGGCAAGAAAAGCGACGAATTCTCTCTCTCTCTCTCTCTCTCTCTCTCTCTCTCTCTCTCTCTCTCTCTCTGTCTGTCTGTCTGTCTGTCTGTCTGTCTCTCTCTCTCTCTGTCTCTGTCTCTGTCTGTCTGTCTGTCTGTCTGACTGGCCAGTGACACTTTCAATGCATTTGTTTTTTAGAGCTAAAATTAACACAGTGAATTTAATCATAATGAAGTAGATTGATGTTGAGTTGAACTTGATGCCAAAATGATTCTACCATTCTTTACAATTTACTGGAAGACTTGTCTTTGTTTATAAATAGTGTTTAATGTCTGCGCTTGATGGATTTTCTATACTATTGACAGTTAAAACATTTTGTGAAATTACTTGCCTGGCAATTTATGGCATCATATTTTGTATGATCAATATTATGTTGGTTATCTGGTTATGACTGCATGCAATTGGTGAAAATATGTTGCATCAACAGGTTTGAATGTTTTAGTTAAATAAAATACAGATAAAATATGGCTCTCCTTATATTATATCGAAGGTTTTTTTTATTAAAAAAAAATCTAAATCTCGTCTCGTCTCGATCTCGTGAGCCTAGTGTCTCGTCTCGTCTCGTGGGAAAAGTGTCTCGTCCCACCCCTATTATTACTGTTGTTAATTCTTGTTGTAAATCTAAACCTTCTTTCTCTTCCAACGTTTTGAGTCCTGAATTATTCGCAATGGTTTTTGTTCATCATTTCACCGTTTTAGACTAATGATCCGGGTTTTAGTCTCAGATGAATGTCACCTGCCCAATCAGCTTGTCTGGAGGGAATGTGGAGGTCAGACTGTGTGTATTTATTGGACTTTATTGGGCAAGTCGAGACGCTTATTGGACTTGAAAAGCCGAGGTGTCGGGTTTCCTCAGCAGGACCGTTGTAATCCCAAAGAGAGCTGAACGAAATTGTGCGATTAGAACCTGTTCCAGAACGTCATTCTTCTGAGAATTCACTGAAGATGTGACCCGGAGCATCACCAGATATAAATTATGGATGACACTTTCATCTTTTCCCTTCAGAGATGGAGCACTTGGTGGCAGAGTTGAAAGCGCTGTTGATGCTCTTGGACCAGGAGAGCCTGAGCTGGGCCGCAGAGGAGAAGAAAACGTCTGTGAAGAACCTGCTCCTGCAGATCCAGCCTCTAGGTAACTGGTTTATGTTTTAAGTAAAGTATATATTATAATCCGACTATAATCTGGTTGTCCTAATATTTTTGCAGTCACTGCGGAAGACTACATGTTGATGAATTCCTCAACGTCCGGAACTGATCTCATCGAGTCGATGTTTGATTCGTTTGGTGAGTTTTTGATGCTTCTTTACTACAGCAGAGATTATATGTTGAGCAATAAGCTCTAATGCAGATTTTCACACTTCTGTAGATTGCGACGTTGGGCATCTAAAGGTCGAGATCGAGGACGTGCAGAAATCACCAGAGACATCGCCTACTCCCTCAAAGCCAGTACGAAATGCCCTAAGATTACCCAGAATTCTCTGCTCCTTTAGAATGCACAGAATGCAATATAGTTGAACAATAATCCTAATGTCGGCGTGAAGCTAGAAAATACCATTTCTGGAGATTGTACGTGAAAAGCTGAGCTGTTTGGTTTGGTTTCTATGGTTACAGAAGTATTACAAGACACTGACTCGTCCCATTAATGTCCGTTTCGACGTTGTCTTGGAAACTAGAAAGTAAACAACAGCAGGACAAGACAGAACTATACGTGTTTATAATAATAATGAATGTAGAATGCATGTATAATAAATGTAGCTTGTACAGTATATTTTGTTTTAATTGTAAAATTGACCAAAAAAAAATAGACTAAATAGACCTGGATTAGCAGATTTATAATTAAGAATAATAGTATAGAAGAAGAAGAATATTAAGTAGTAGATTAAGAATAAATAGGGTCTATTTATTCTAATAATAATTCTAAAAATTATTCTAATAATTAGATTAACTATTCTAATTAATTATTCGAATAAACCTGTTACATCAGCAACATTTATAAATTGGAAAGTAGATGGGACAAGACAGACCTGGTATGGTTTTATAATAAAATAAATGTAGCTTGTATATTTTATTTAAATTGTAAAATTTAAAATAGACTAAATAGACCTGGATTAGTAGATCCGGGATTATTTTTAAGTAATATTCTCATAATTAACAGATTAACTAATCTAATTAATTATTCTAATAAATCTGTTACGTCAGCCACATTTATAAATTATAAAGTAGATAGGACAAGACAGACCTATGTATGTGTTTATAACTAGATCAAAGTAACTTGTAAATTTTATTTTATTGTACATTTTTATTTTTGTGTGTGTAGGCAGAAAATTATTTAATTGAGATGGTTTTTGTGGTTCTTCACTTTAGAACTCGGCCGACTCTCCCCCTCCTCTGCCCAACACTCCGCCTCCTGAGGGCGTTTATGAAGAAGCCGCGCCCCTCGACCCGGGCAAGACCCCCGAATATATCACCCGCCGCAGTGAGTCTGTGTTTTACTCGCTAAAGATTCGAGCCAGTCTGCTAGTCGTAATCTTTTGTCCGCTGAACGTTCTCTTTTTTAATGGTGATGCACCAGCATGAATCTCCTAATTCTTACAGATATACTCCATCAGACCCACAATTTAACCCACGTGCAGTAACTGCTGCAAGAATGTGAGAAATTGCCAAGAAACGGGCAAACTGTCTAGGTGACCCCAAACTTTTGAGCGGTAGTGTATGTTAAATATTTAGTGTATTTTCTTTTTAACTCTATTTTTGTTTTTTTTTTAAGAGGGAGCAAAAGACGAAGTCAGACCACATTTAATTCCTAGTTGTATGTAATAATGTGTTTTCAAGGCCTTGAAAATGATCACTTTTTAAATGAAGTTCTTGAAAACGTCAGACAGACGTGCTTACGTGAAGTGGCGACACAAACTATTTCCTCTGTATTATTAATATCAATGATCAATCGCATAAAAATGATTACATAATTACATAATAAACATACATAATTTTAATCTAAAACGCAGTGGTCTCCAACTTTTTTGTCATTTTGATTTAGGCAGACCTGTAAATATTTATTACCATAAAAAAAACTTGAGTTCAAGCTGAAAAAACTTATTCCGAAAAAAAAAAAAAAAAACAAGATTTATTGTGTCGTTTTTGGCTTGTCAAGAATTATTTTTTGCCGCGTAGAAACCCTGTGCATGTGCAAACTTGGCCTTTAAAGTTGATTCTGATTTCTAATCCCAGGCAGCTCCAGTCCTCCAAACTCCATTGAGGATGGATTCTACGAGGACACTGATAACAGCTACCCGAGCTCACAAGTTACCGGACGCAAAAATTCATGTACGTGGAATCCCACTTCCTGTTACTCTACTTCCCTCAGCTCGTGTAACTGTCGTTGTAATGATCTAGCCTACACAGACAACGACTCGGATGCCTTGAGCAGCTCTTACGAGTCGTATGACGAGGAGGAAGAGGAGAAAGACCAGCCTCTGACACACCACTGGCCCTCGGAGGAGAACTCCATGGCTCCGGTCCGAGACTGCCACATCTGCGCCTTCCTCCTGAAGAAGAAACGCTTCGGCCAGTGGAGCAAACAGCTCACGGTCATCCGCGACAACAGACTTCAGGTTAGTCGACTCTTCACTTCACTTTTCATTTTTATGTGAAATACAGTAACTCGCTATTTGCTCATGACATACCATATTTACGCGAATATAAGCACCCCTTTTTTTTTTTTCAAATTTTCGAAGCTGAAAAACTTGCGGGGTGCTTATAATCGCCGATTTCAAATATGCGCGTAAATAAACCCGCCCATTTTTTCCGTATTTCAAGTCAGGAGCAGTCACAAATAAATGCAGAAAGTCGAAGAAAACGACAAGACGTACAAAATCCAAGGAACAGACACAATCAAAACGCTGGGTCTGATAAACGGGATAATAATCCTTCACTTCGATTCTCTTCACAGCGTCAGATAAATCGAGAGCTCGATGGGCCTCACACAGCTGCTTTGCTCATGCGCGGACTCTTGGGAAATGAAGTTCTGACCACTAGAATCGACTTTTTGTAATCTATCATAATGTAAAGTAATACGATATAAAGTAAAACGATATAAAAAAAGATACGAGTCACAAGTTAGGAGGATTGTTAAATAAAGAAAAAATGGTATGTTTAGAATATTAATGTAATTGAACCAGAAATGTAATGAAATGTACAAAAGTGAATTTTTATTTAGTGCCTGAAAAATCAGGGAGGTGCTCATATTCGCAGGGTGTTTATATTTGTGTAAATACGGTAATTAATTGTTCCATATTTGTGCGGCTCCAACTACACTGCAAAAAATCCACGTGAAAAAAATAAGAAAATAAATAAAAACAAAATAAATCAAGTAAAATTAACTGCCAGTGAAAATCTTACTTGGTAAGACGCTTAAAACGAGTAAAAAAAATCTTCTTGCCTTGGTAGATTTGTTTCTGCATCTCAGTTCTGGTTCTCATTGGCTATATTATAAAAAAAGTAGCTAGTTTATTAAATTGAGAAACATTGTCTTCTTAAAATAAGAAGACTTCGCTTGTCGTTTCTTGTTTCAGGAAGTTCTGTGTTGACTTTGAAAAATGTCTCGATTTAGTGTAAAATGTCATCAAAATTTGCATTTTTTTTTCTTGAAATAAGGAAAGTCATCTCTCACTCTTAATCCTAACATAATTAAGTTATCTTGTAAGAAAAAAAGAACAACATTTATTGTCTAATTTCAAGATTTTTTCAGCTTGTCGAGAATGTATTGTTTTGCAGCGTAGTTCCCCCAGCTCAAAACCTCCAACAAACCTCCTCTTACAAAGCCAAACAACCAAAACAAAACCTGAAGAGATGGAAGAAAAAAAAAAAGCGAGAGCTGATTTTGGTCCAAACGTGTGTGTTTTCCAGTGCTACAAGAGCTCCAGGGATCCGTGGCCGTGCACAGACGTTCTCCTGAGCCGCTGCACGGTCATCTACGTGCCCAAAGACGGCCGCAGGAAGAAGCACGAGCTGCGCTTCACGCTCCCCGCAGGAGAAGTGCTGGTGTTAGCCGTGCAGAGCAAGGAGCAGGCGGGGAAATGGCTGCAGGTAAACACGTTCCCTCATTCCACCCGCACGCATCCAGGAAACCAGAGCCAGGGTCAATATTTGGGATAATGGATCCCCGCGTGACACCAGGAACTGTTCTCTCTGTGATTGCAGGTGGTGCGGGACGTTAAAGGCCAGAGCGCATCGGAACGTCCGTCATCGCCCACGACTCCCGGGAAAAGCAAGGTGAGAGGTCCCAGCACGCTAGTTAATTACCCCGTGTGAGGTGTAAAACACTCTTAGCCTCGGTTCTTCCCAGTGAATTTAGGATTACTAACTTCAAGAAACAGACGCGAGACAATTTCTTCAGGTTTCAAGCAAGAGTGCTGGTCAGTCTTAGCAGCGTGCTTCTACTGACCTACTCACTACTTCACTAGCTCACTACCTCACTCCTCACTACCTCACTCCTCACTACCTCACTCCTCACTACCTCACTAGCTCACTCCTCACTACTTCACTACCTCACTCCTCACTACCTCACTACCTCACTCCTCACTACCTCACTCCTCACTACCTCACTAGCTCACTCCTCACTACTTCACTACCTCACTCCTCACTAGCTCACTACTTCATCCTCACTCCTCACTACCTCACTCCTCACTAGCTCACTACCTCACTCCTCACTACCTCACTCCTCACTACCTCACTAGCTCACTCCTCACTACTTCACTACCTCACTTCTCACCACCTCATTCCTCACTCCTCACTACCTCACTCCTTACTACCTCACACCTCACTACTTCACTCCTTACTACCTCACACTTCACTTCCTCACTACCTCACACCTCACTACCTTACACCTCACTACTTCACTCCTTACTACCTCACTACCTCACACCTCACTACTTCACTCCTCACTACCTCACTCCTTACTACCTCACACTTCACTTCCTCACTACCTCACACCTCACTACTTCACTCCTCACTACCTCACTCCTCACTACCTCACTAGCTCACTCCTCACTACTTCACTACCTCACTACCTCACACCTCACTACTTCACTCCTCACTACCTCACTCCTCAATACCTCACTAGCTTACTCCTCACTACTTCACTACCTCACTACCTCACTTCTCACCACCTCATTCCTCACTACCTCACTCCTTACTACCTCACACCTCACTACTTCACTCCTTACTACCTCACACTTCACTTCCTCACTACCTCACACCTCACTACGTTACACCTCACTACTTCACTCCTTACTACCTCACACCTCACTACTTCACTCCTTACTACCTCACACTTCACTTCCTCACTACCTTACACCTCACTACTTCACTCCTTACTACCTCACACTTCACTTCCTCACTACCTCACACCTCACTACTTCACTCCTTACTACCTCACACCTCACTAACTCACTACTTCACTCCTTACTACCTCACTCCTTACTACCTCACTCCTCACTACCTCACTCCTCACTACTTCACACCTCACTTTTCACCACCTCACTCCTCACTACCTCACTTTTCACTACCTCACCACCTCACTCCTCACTACCTCACACCTCACTACTTCACTCCTTACTAACTCACACCTCACTAACTCACTACTTCACTCCTTACTACTTCACTCCTTACTACCTCACTACCTCACACCTCACTACCTCACACTCTTTGCACTCACTGCTGAAAGACTGACCTGTAACTTTATTTATGGCGATTCTCAGAACAAAGAGATTCACGTTTCAACCCAAATAGGGAAAATGACTCTTCACTTGACCAATCAGATTGTTGAAGAGAGTGTCCTGCCAAATCAGCATGTGGTCTGAAACGCTGGTTTTACAACTGGTCTTCTCAGATCACATCCTACATTAGAGACATGAGGCAAAGACAAAGAAATAAAAGAATGAGAACAGCCCCACATCAGCCCCAAAAAACATTCAACCTTTGCTAAATGGATCTCGAAATACAACTAAATGTCAATTCAACAAATCATAACCTTAACCTGGTTTTTTGGATTATAATTGGCACTGGATTTAATATTTTTACACACTGCCGTTCAAAAGTTTGGGGTCACCAAGACACATTTGTGTGTTTCTCGCATGGAAAAGCCTTCTTTTATAAGAACAAGGATAGATAGACCGTCGAGTTTCAGGAAAGTTCTCCATTTCTGGCCATTTTGAGCGTTTGATTGACTCCATAAATGTGAAGCTCCAGATTTCATGATCAAGATCAAACAAGGCTGTTGCTGGAAATGTTCCTCTAGACACTGATGTAGATATTACACTACAAACCAGACAATAGTCAAACTAGAATAGTTATTTACCACAATAGCAATGTAGAGAGTGTATTTCTGATTAGTTTAAATTAAGGTGACCCCAAACTTTCGAACGATAGTGTATATGGCACACAATCTTTTATTATTACGTTATTTTTAACTTGGCATTATTTTATGGAAATTAAAAGTGCGACTTTCAGTCTGAAAATTGCAGCAATATCGGGTGTGGATTGGTCTTTTGTTGTCATTGACATTTTGAAAGTTTCTGTCGTTAATTTCACAGATTAAAAGATTGTGATCTACACACACACACACACCCCACTGCTGTAGTCTCACTGCTTCCTGTCTGTGGTCTCTTCTGCAGTGTCTGTCTGAGAAACAAACATCAGATTCCGACAGTGTGCCGAGTGGAGAAAGTGCCGGACGAGAGAATGGTAAAGAATTTCCCTTTTGCGCTTGTCGGAGATCAGATAGTTTGGCGGAATCGTATAAATGCTGGATTAACCCTCCTATTTATTATGTTTGGGTCAAATTGACCCGTTTTCAAAATTTAAAAATATTCAAAAAAATACTTAAAAGTGTTTTTTTTCACTTTTAATTTTCTCCTGCTTGGCTTATTTGGTGTAATCATCATATAAATAATATAATGATTCAGTTCACATGTGTGTAACACCACGTTACATGTTTATGCTACAAAGATACTGTTCGTGTCAAATTCACCCGTTTTCAAAGTTTAAAAATATTTACTTAAAATTCTGCTTGTCTTAGTTAGTGTAATCTACATATTAAAAAACGGTTCAGTTGACATATTTGTAACGACCGCTACATGTTTTTGTTACAATGATAATGTTCGGGTCAATTTGACTCTTCAGACAAAACGGAAGCTAAAAAGAGTCAGAAAGATCAAATACTATTTGTTTTTTTGCAACAATGAGACATAATACACAGCTGTCTCACACACACACACACACACACACACACACACACACACACTGTTTTGGGGAACTTTTTGGTTTCTGACACTTATATACATAATAAAAGACTTTCAAATTGACCCGTGAACATTATTGATGCTCCTCTGAAACGAACAGAACAGGAGGGTTGAGATGGCGAGGGGGGTAGAATCGAGGTCGCGATCTTGTAACGATTAATCGTGCAGCTCTAGCGTGACGGTGTGTTTACAGGAAAGCCGAAGCGAGGCGCGCTGTCCGAGCTCACGGGAACCATGAGTCGAGCGGCCGGACGCAAACTCACCAGAATCATCAGCTTCTCCAAGAGAAAGCCGCCGCGTCCGGGAGACTCGCGCTCACATCCGGACGATCCGCGCTGTGGTACATTTCGAAACAAACGAATGCTTCACATTTACGTTTGGTTTTTTATTTTTCGCTTGCAATTACGTTTGTTTGTTTTTTCGCTCGCAATCTTCACGTTTTCGTCTGGGTTTTTTTTTTCCGCTTTAGGTTTTTTTGTTCGCTTTTTTTTTTTTGCGTTTGGATTATTGACCCAAGCTTCTCGTGAGGCTCTTACTCTGATTGGCTGGTGAGAATGTGATTGGCAGCTGCATTCACGGTGAAAATATGATTGACTAGAAGAGGGGGAGGAGTTTAGCGAGCGGTTAAACACGTTCATAATCGGAATCACCTTCATCTCCGGAGTATTTATCTGTTTGTAGTGATTCTTTTGTCTGGACTGACACGGCACCATCATCATCATCACTGCACCAGAAAGACAACGACTGCGCTCAGTATTTCGATGTGAAGAAACAAAAGTGTTCACTATTTTCTGAAGTATCTGCCACCACAATAATTTAGCAATATTGTGCAAAAATTACATTTAAATCACAGTTTGGGTACTAATATTTAAAAAAAAAACAGTGAATGTCATTCACTGAACTTGTCCCACACTTCCTGGTCAAGCAGCTGTCAATCACTGTCTCACCAGCCAATCAGAGTAAGGCCCGCCCCCACGTGAAACTTGGACCAGAAATCCGAAGCAAAAAAAAATGTTTCAAACGAAATCGTGAAGATTGCAGGCAAAAAAAAAAAAAAACAAACGTAAATGTGAAGCATTTTCGTTCGCTTCTTCGGAATTCACGTCTAATCTGATTCCATACTTGTCACGCTACTCCACCTGTTATTCCCCGCTCGCTCGTCTGTCATGGCGGCGGAATAAATCGGCGTGTGATGTGTGTGTCAGGTTTCGTGGGAGTTCTGCTGAACCAGTGCTGGAAGGAGAACTGGTGTCGGGTGCAGGCCGGGTCGCTCTACCTCTACCACGAGAAAAGAGAGCGGCGAGGGCCACACATCATTCTCGGCCTGAAAGGATGTGACGTGGTGCCAGGCCTCGGGCCCAAACACCCGTTCGCTCTGAGGATCCTGAAGGACGGCACGGAGCTGGCCGCTCTAGAGGTGGAGCACTGTCATCGCTCACGCCGCGTAGATTAATCGTTCAAAGATTGCGATTTTGATTCTTCTGTCGTATTTTGGGGCGCCTGTCATGGAATTGATGACTCGATACTATCGTTCACGAATCGTTCACTGAGAGCTGTTCATTCCGAGTCATATGAAAGATTTCTTCATTTTGTCAAGTCAAGTCAAGTCAACTTTATTTATAGAAGCACTTTTAAAAACAGTAGACTGACCAAAGTGCTTTACATTAAAACATAATCACATAATCCACAAATCCAATCATACAAATAAATATACATATGACTAAAAAGCACACAAAGATTGAAAGGACTAAAGCATGTGATTAAAATTAACCAAAAATAAAACCAAAATGTTTATGCTGGGTCATATGCCATGGAAAAGAGATGGGTTTTTAGCAATGATTTGAAACTTTTGAACAAATCGTTCAAGAGTTCGTGGAGCACTGTCATCGCTCAGGCCGCGTAGAGCTGCACGATTCATCGTTAAAAGATCGCGATTCGATTCTACTCCTTCATGATCTTAATTAAGCATATCGACGATTCTTCCAAACTCTCTGATCTACGATCAGCGGTTTCTGTCAGAAGAAGACTTTCTGAAAATTTCAGAAATTCGGAGAATGAGTGACGAAACACAACGGTACAGTAATTCAGACATTTTAGTACCTGAAAAAGGATTTTATTCTGAAGTGTGTGTGTTTGTTTGTGTGTTTACTGCAGTAACACACACACACACAGCAAACATCTACATACAGTTGAGGACAAAATGATTAGCCCCGCCTACAAAATAATCATCGATTGATAAGTATTTCAAAAGTGCTTTTAAACTGAGCTAATCATTTTATTTTTTTACAACAGTACTTTTACATTACATTATGTTTCATTCCATTTAATTAAATGTAAAGTATTATGAATAATATGCTGTTTGACAACCTGATTTTTAGGGTGGAGTGTTGAATATAAATAATATGGATAGAATATATATAATATAAATAATAAAATATCCATAAAGAATCGTGATCTTTATTCTAAACAAAATGTATTCTGACCAGAATGGTGCAGCTGTAACGCCGCGTGTTTGTTGTTGGAGACGGAGGTGAAGTGTCTGCGAGGCTGATGATGATGATGTGGATTTGCTGCGCTGTGATTGGTCAGGCGAGCTCTTCGGGCGAGATGGGCCGCTGGCTCGGCGTCCTGCTGGCGGAAGCGGGTTCTTCGGTGGATCCCGAGTCGCTGCATTACGACTACGTGGACGTGGAAACCATCGCCTACATCCGCACGGCCGCGCGCGACTCTTTCTTGTGAGTGGGAGTCAGAGGTGTAAAGTACTTGAGTACTTGGACACATACTGTATAATACAATTGATTCTTAAAAGAAAACACAATATGACGGACGCGTCAAGAAACTGAAAAAAAGTCGTTAGACATTGAAACACTGAGCATGGTATTTGTACTTGTATTAGTACTTGTACTTTATTGATTGGGTGAATTTATTGGGGCGTTCTGAAATGTATTGGTGCTTTATTGGAGCTGAATTTAAAAGTTGCTTATATTTACAAGTACAAAGTAGCCAAAACTACTAATAAGTAAAAAGATAATTATAATGTTTACAAAATGTACAAAGGTTCCTAATCAAAATACAATTATATATTATTATTATTATTATTATTATTATTATTATTATTATTAAATATTGAATACTACTCCGTTTAGTGCAAGAAAATGGAATGCACAATAAAAGTTAAAATCTAAGTTACACATTGAATAAAATAGAATTCATTAAACTTCTGAGACTATGTAGGCTATGATGTGGTCATAATTTATAAATAAATATAAGAAACAAATCCGCGATTGAAGTTAAACTGAATGAATGAACGTTTAGAAACTAAAATGTACCTGTTTTTATGATTTTCATTCACCAATAAAGATCATTATAATGATTATAAATGTTTTTGATTGTGTATTATTATAATTGTTATTGCTAACTGATAATAAATAGTATGTCTAATTTTCATGTTAGCTTTGGGTCTTCATTTAATGAATGAATCCCTCTTTTTGACTTTTCTTTCATCAGATGGGTGACTTCGGAAGACTCGAGGACGTATGACGAGGTCACGTTTGAAGCCACAGAGGTTTGTGAGGATAATGACTGACTGTAGGTCAGCGCAGATAGAAGCGTCTGCTGAAAGCGTTAACGTGCGTGTGTCGGATCTCCACGGCCTTTAGAGAAGGACAGACCCTCGTCTTGTGACCCCTGACCCCTGAGTGACCGCGTAAACCCACGCTGAACCCTCGCAGCTCTCAAACTAAACGTTTGTAGGAAAGAAGTGTTTTGGTTTTTTTTACATAAACAAAAAGAAACGACAAATAAATAAACAGAAAAAAGTTGACATTTCAATTTGAAAAAATTAATAAAAACTTTGTTTGGCACTCTTTAAAAAAAAAACCATATGTTTAATATGTCAAAGACATGTATTTACACTGATACCTGTCTTTACGAAATTCATTTGTGCCAATAGCAGTTTTGTAAAATGGAAATTTTGTAAAATTTCGACCTTTGACCCAGTGAGCTTCATAAGTTGTCCCTTATTGTCTAGCCCTGCAAAAATATTAAATGAATCATTTAATATTTAATGATGTGTCATTTATTATATTTTGAACAAATATTATCAGCTGTTGACATGCAAACTGTGTTTTATTCTGTTTGCTAGCATTATTCTCTATGAAAGTAGCATAAAAATACAAAGTAGTGCAAAAACTCAAGTCAGAAACAGCTGCCTTTGTTCAGAAAATAACCGTTTTGGTTCATAATAATACATCGCAATAAACCGTTTTTTGTCATATTAAGACGGTTTGTTCTGATTCTGCAGGAGGACGGACGTCTGAGCGGACAAACCCAAGTGAAGCGTTGCTCTGTGTGTTCCGGCCTGAAGCTTCACGGCTCCAGTGAGTCTCACACTGACCCGTCACGGTCCAGACCTCCACACCATCACTCTATAATACAGCAGTCAGAAGCGTGAAACCCGATCCGCACCGCACTCTCTGATCTAGAGAGCTCTGCCACCTTCTCACAACCTTCTGACCTTTGACCTCTGCTTGACCTCCCAGACGCGGCCCAGTACGGCAGGTACGGGAAAACCCGGGCGCAGGAGGACGCTCGCCGCTACTCGGCGGAGAAAAAAGAGCTGGAGACCAAAATAAACGCCATTCGAAATTCGCTGGTGTTGCTGCGGAAAAAGAAAGCTGAGAGCAAATACCGCCTGAGGAGCACGGCAGGTGCGAGCACACGGAGGCTTCACATCAGAGGCTTGGTTTTCTTGTTTAGTTGGCTCAGAGTATATTAAAACAACCAAAAAGTTATTACAATGTTATTAAAATAAACCTAAAATTAGATGTGGTAAACCTCGTTGTTTTAATTTTGTTGAAATAGCTGAATAATCGTTCAAAACCTACGGATTAATCATTGGAATAATCGATAGAAGTAATTGTTTGCTAGACCAAGGATATTCTTTTTGGATTCATTTTCTTCAAGCGGAAGTGCAGACGGAAACTGCTTCAGTGACCTTCATTATATTAACGCCGCGTTTTTGTAACAGTAACGGCGTTGTAACGGAGGTCAAAGAAATGAGGTCAGATTACTCTTTACTGAAAAAAGTAACGTCGTTTATTTAGAAGGCCATTAATCCCGTCATTAGTTGTAATGGAGAAAATAGTAATTACGTCAGATTACTCGTTACTGACAAAAGTAATGCTGTTTATTTATAACACCTTTATTCCGATCACTGCTTGTAACAGGAAAAATTATGTTAGATTACTCGTTACTGAAAAAAGTAACGCCGTTTATTTATAAGGCCATTAATCCCATCACTGGTTGTAACGGAGGAAAAAGTAATTAAATTAGATTACTCGTTACTGAAACAGCAACGCCATTAGTAACGCAGTTTAATTATAACGCCGTTATTACCATCCCTGGTTGTACTGGAAAGAAAAGTCATTACATTAGATTACTCGTTACTGGAAAAAGTAACGCCAATTATTTATAAGGCCATTAATCCCATCACTGGTTGTAAGGGGGCGAAAAGTAATTACATTAGATTACTCATTACTGGAAAAAGTAATGTGTTTTTTTTACAAGTCCATAATGAATGTGTGTGAGGTTGACGGAGGGCGTGTGCGCAGACCAGCAGAGGTGTGTGCTGGAGAAGCAGCTGGTGCGGCTGGAGGAGCTGTGCAGACAGAAGGAGGAGCAGCGTGTGGATCTGGAGCTGCGGCTGACGCGGGCGAAGGAGAACCTGAGGAAGTCTATGGCGGGCGGAGCTCTGGGAGCGCCCACAGAGTATCAACCCGCCGCCCAGGTCCCGCCCCCTGCAGCCCTGCCCCGCCCCGCCCCGCCCCGGCCTAAAGCGCCCGCCTTCTCTCCTCACAGGGCAGCCAGACGGCGCTGGCACTGACCCGCGGCTCAGAGAGACGGAAGAGGCCCGTGAGCAGCTACTCGGCCATTAAAGGAACCGTCATGCAGAAAGCCAAAGTAACTCCATTATCGTCCGGACTCAACGCTAAATATAGTGGTTTTCTTGCGATACTGTCCAGATTTGTAATTTAACCACATTACATTACACAACTTGTTTTTTATGCAAACACTAAATCTGGACAAATGGCGAAGACGAAATGATCATGAGGATTCGACTTTAAATGATTTAAGCGTTTTGTGTGACCTAATTGTTTAGAAACACGTCCTCCGTAAATGTATCCTGTCAAACATTTTACAAGTTAGAAATATGTAAATGTCATAGAAACAATACATTTGAACTGTAAATTATAACGATTACGCAGACTGTCTGTTTTGGCAATATTATTTCAATTGTGAAAATAATTTTTTAAATATTATTGAAAGGCTGAAAACGACAAACCTACAAGTGGAACTGTAGACGCTGCAACTTTCTGACCTTGAATTTAGCCTGTTTATACACATAATATATATATATATATATATATATATATACTATTTTTTTATATAATTTAATGTTTTTGATATTATATTTTCAATCTAATGTAAATATAGTATATTTAAATATCAAAGAAAATGTACGTAATTTAGCCAGAAAAAAAAAAAACTTTTATTTGTATTTTGTGCCTGAAAAATTGGGGGGCGTTTAAATCAGCGTAAATACGGTATTTGTCTTTTTTTCATGGAAGTTAAAATGGTCAAATAGTCAAATGTCGTAGAATGTCAGAAGACTGTGCTTTAAAAATTAACTATTAACAAATTTGTTAGTTAAAAATAAAAAAAAAACTGGATATGTTAACGCACAATGAAAGGTTTTCTCTAACAAATTTTAACAATAACAAAACTTTTTTTTTCTAACAACTTTCCTAAGAAACATTATGAATAAATGTCGAGCTCAATCAGATCTGAGTTCATCACACGTTCTTCTCTCTCTCTGTTGTAGGAATGGGAATCTAAACATGGATCTTGAGGAACCACGTCTTTTACGTCCTTTACAAACGCTCTTTCCGCATCTTCAGCACCGGATTGTTTTTTTTTCTGTGGACGTGTTGAAAGCTAAAACTGATTCCAGTCGCAGCTTCCGGGTGAAAGAGTGACAGGACGAGTGAAATTCACTTAATAGTGCGAGAAACGGCAAATGTGTCAAATTGTTTTATACGTTCGTTTTTTTTTTACGTTTCTTGAACGATCAAATGTACGGTGCTGGTGTCGACACGACGAGTGTGAATTTAAACGTCAGCCTCTGCTAATGTGAGGAACACAAGCACTTTAATGTCTCTAGTCGTGGAGATCATGTTCTTTAATACAATT
Source organism: Paedocypris micromegethes (assembly GCA_028031935.1). NCBI lineage: Eukaryota > Metazoa > Chordata > Actinopteri > Cypriniformes > Paedocypris > Paedocypris micromegethes. The sequence goes on along the minus strand of CM051502.1, from coordinate 142,844 downwards.
ATTTAAAATACCCTGTTGGTCTGATGTGACGTTATTTTTGTGGTTTCGACTGATTTATGGCTGATTTATGACTGACGGTCTGTAGAAAAGCGTATTCATCAGCGACATGTTTCGACTTTTGCACAGGGAATAACAACATTAGCATAAACTTCAAAAGCTTTACTGGTAAAATGTATGTTATTGTATTTTTCATAATTCACTTTTCTCATCTGAGGAGCCTTCAAACACAGATCTGAGGAGTAAAGGGTTCAGTCAGACTTATCAGTCAGCACAGTTTTAGTGACTCGTTGTTGTTCCGCTGTTGTCCACTAGAGGGTGTAAAAAAGGCGTAAAACCGTTAAATAGCCTATACGTTTTTTATATACTTTAACTTTTCGAGAATTTCCCTCTGGTGTAATGTCCAGTTTGGTATTATTCACCTCTCAGTTTCCGCGAATCCCTTAAACAACCCTTCAATTGTTAAGAAGCTATATTTTACGCTTTTTAAACTGACACGTTTAGATCACATTTTCCAACTTTATTGACAACTAAAACGTTCTAAACCCACGTGAAGCATTCATACAATACAACGCTTCACATTCTCACAAAGCAGTTTGTGAGTTCCGTTAACTAGCGTTTACCTGGCCAGTTTTAACGATTGTTTTGTCTTTAACGAATCGGACGCTAAAGCGACTTGACACGGCCGCCACCTTGTGGTTCGATTGAGTACTTCAAGTCTTGTTTCAAAAAATCGTTTCCACCACTTTAATAATATTAATAATTGGACCTTATTTTATTTAAAATACTACGTTAGTTCAAGACGTACAAAATACTGTTAAGTAAATCGTTTTAGAGTGCAAACTCTGCTCTCGACTTATCTCATTATTTACAGTGTCCACGCGATCTCTCGGTTCTCCTGATCTCGTCCGCTTCTCCAGCAGCAGCCGATGGCTTTTTGGGCTCCTTGCTTTGTGTCTGAACGCTGTCGTCGTCTCATCCTGCTGCTGTAATGATGGTCGAAATATTGCTGAATTGTGACTTCAGTCCTGTCCACTGGCCACCGCCAGAGGGCGCCAAAAGAGCCGAAGCGCGCGAACTGCCGAATACAGCAGCTGATAAGTGTAAGTGTCTGTTTGAGAACTGCAGACAAAAAACGTCCTAGGCACGTGATATAGCGGCGTCTATCTCGGTCATCATAATGTCAAAATAAATCATTTTGCAACGCTCCGCATTCGTCTGTGCCGCTGAAATCAGCCTTTTTACGACGTTTTTATCTCGTGTTTTGGGCGCGCGACTCACCGTTAATGTGTGTGTTAAGCGTCAGAGTGACGTCACCGACCCCAAATAGTTTTGGCGCTATCTTGAGTAGGAAATTAGTACTAAAAAGCTTATAAAAAATGTACATATAATACAGAATAACATTACATTACACAACTTGTTTTTTATACAAACACTAAATCTGAACAAATAATGTAAATTAAATGATCATGAAGATTAAACTTTAAATAATTTAAGTATTTTCTATGACCTAAATGTTTAGAAACACGTCCTCCGTAAATTTATCCTGTCAAAAATTTTACAAGTTAGAAATATGAAAATGCTGCACAATATCGTAACTGTTACAAATTCTACGAGTACATTAAGAAGACAGGCAGCTACAGCACTGCATTCTGGGATCTGTAGTTTGTGTGTCATATATATTCATATTTAAATATCAATAACTTATAGAAGAAGCATCAAGACATGTTTAGCAAAATACATCTGTATTATATTTGTTTATGTCACATTCACAGACAAACATGCTCGTAAATAAGCTACATATACAAATTCCCTGCTGAACAATAATCAGACTCGGACAAACACTAGAAATATTAGGATATGATTCTGAAAACCCCCAACAATTACGACTCGAGTCTTTACAATATTATGGACTCGAAAGACGCACAAGTCGAACCCCCACATTGGTGCTCACAGCTATATTCCCTTAAAAATGTGATTAAAATTAATGTGTAATGCCACATACACAAAAATGTCAAGTTGTCTGGACTTACGTCACCTTTAAAATTTTTGCTTAATCATCACTATTCACAAGTAGACAAAAATCATAAAAAGAAACTAAATCGGTTCCTATATGGTTACTATACTGTTATTACACGTGGGCCGTCCTGAAGGTCGTGACCTCAAGTACTCACATACACACAGCAAATTGTCTGGATTTACGGAACGTTTGAACATTTTTGCTTAATCATCAATATTCACAAGTAGAGAAGAATAATAAAAAAACTGAAGCGGTTCCTGTTTGGTTATTATACTGTTATTACACATCGGCTGTCCTGAAGGTCGTGACCTCTAGTACTCACACACACAAGTGTAAAATTGTCTGGATTTATGGCACGTTTTAACATTTTTGCTTAATCATCACTATTCACAAGTAGTGAAAAATCATAAAAAAAACACAAAAGAGGTTCCTATGTGGTTACTACACTGTTATTACACGTCGATTAAAATGAGTGTGTAATGCCACATACACACAAATTGTAAAAATGTCTGGATTTTAGGCACGTTTTGACATTTTTGCTTATTCATCACTATTCACAAGTAGAGAAAAATCATAAAAAGAAAACAAAAGCGGTTACTCTACTGTTATTACACGTGGGCCGTCCAGAAGGTTTTTTCACAAACATGTCAAATTGTCTGGATTTACAGCACGTTTTAACATTTTTGCTTAATCATCACTATTCACAAGTAGAGAAAAATCATAAAAAAAAAACAAAAGAGGTTCCTATGTGGTTACTACACTGTTATTACACGTCAATTAAAATGAGTGTGTAATGCCACACACACACAAACATGTCAAATTGTCTGGACTACAGCACGTTTTGACATTTTTGCTTATTCATCACTATTCACAGGTAGAGAAAGAAACTAAAGCGGTTCCTGTGTGGTTACTACCCTGTAATTACGGGTGTGCCGTGCTGAAGGTGATTGGTCAGCGGGTGGAGTGTGTGATGGTGCAGATGACTCCGCTCCGAGGCCGCAGGGTCCCCGTGTCCTTGATGTCAAAGGACTGTCCCGGGACCAGACGGAAGCAGAACCTCTGGAGCAGCTTGGCCAGCACCACCTTCGCCTCCATCTGGAGCACAACAGCAGCTCCACACTCACTCTCTGATATATGTATAATGTAGTGGTGACACGACTTACCAGATTAATCACGTTAGATGAGCCGCATTTTACACGTGAATCGTCTAATTCGCGCCAAGGCTTCGAAAATTCAGGTTAATTCAGGTAAATTCACGTCAGTTATAAAACGTTTTTTATAAATGATAACATGTTGGTAATAAATGTTGGTATTTGTCATGGTCATAGTGACCGCGTGACACCGGTGTCACGCTTTGTTCAATGATGTTTTTAATGGGTTTTCAAAAAAAATATTTTTCACTTTTTTTTTTCCACCGTTTACTTTTAGATGTAATTTGATGCTGGAACACCAGGTGGCGCCAATTTACTGCTTAATTAAGCTTCCAGATCAGTCTGTATTGTCCAATGTCCAAAAATTTGGGATCAATACCAATTTTTCCCAGATATCAAAAATCGTATCTACCGGGGGCGGGGCAATATTTTTACCCGAAAAAAAATTTTTTTCTTCCATAGAAAGTTGTGTCTGGTGGTATTCTTGAATATGCCCGGAAACATGTCAATGTTTTGATTTTTGTTTTCATTCTATTAATTTTTATTGCATTTTAATTTTTCTCAGTTTGATGCCAAATATTACGTTCGTTTGAAAAAAAAAAATGTTTTAAGCGCTCTTTCTGGTACCGTGCATTAAAGGGTTAAATCACAGCCATTTACTTAACACCAACAACCAGACGATCAAATGAATAATAAGCAACAATTCTCTGACATATTCACACGTGCGCTTTGAGACAGTTAAAACTGTGAAAAGCGCCTTAGAAATGCTCAGAACTTGAACTAAAAGATGAAATAAAAACATGTTGCATAACAGTTCAACCAACAACAAAAAAAAAAGCTTCGAAGCCTTTGCGTTCTTTTGGACTCGTTGTCAGGCGTTAGCCGTTAGCACAGATCTACCGGACGCAATACGATAATTCTGTTCAAATATTAATGACTGTGTTTAGTTTACTCTTACTTCCAAGTTCAAGTTCGCTAGTAAGGCGCTTCTCACAGTGTTAACCGTTTTCTTCCAGTGTTATTTAGTCTCTGTTAAGTGTCGCGGCGTCTCTAATGTTTCTTTATTTCTGTTATTGAGCTAATAAAGGAGGAAACATTATTTAAAGAAAAAAAAAAAGTTGACGGACATTTTTCGTTTAAAGACTATTTATTCTTTAATTCCGCATGGCGAACTTTGCGTTGGTCTCGAACTAAGAAAAGCGCTCGAACTAAGAAAAGCGAGGAAAAATTGTCGTGGCAACGCATTTCATTATCCGGGATTTGTGTTATCTAGCACATTCGTAAGTATGAGTAGCGATGATCCACCTACCTGCGAGAAGACCTGTCCGAGGCAGGACCTGGGGCCCAGAGCGAAGGGGTAGTAGCAGTAATAAGGCCTGACACACACACGTGTAATAACTACAGCTGGAACATTCTTCGGCTGGTCATGTGACACCTACTTTGGGGCGTTGGCATCAAATCTGTCCGGGTCGAACTTCAGCGGATCTTTGAAGAAATGCCCCAGTCTTGAAGAGACGTAGGAACTCAACTGTAGAAGGAAAGTTCGTTAGCTTTTGTTCATCTTTTAGAAAAAAAAAAAAAAAAGTAAAACACCACGTAAAAATGCTTTAAAATATTTATTATCTCTCGTTTTTTTCAGTCATGTTCATATTGGTTTCGAGTCGTTTTGATACACACAAATACAACATAGTTTTTTTTTAATTTAGGCAAATTTAATCTACTGTATTTACACAACTATTAGCCCTAAAATTAAAATAAAATATAATAAAATAATTTTAGACACTCAAACATTTATGGGGCTGCACATGATTGCAATTGACAAATATGCGCATAAATATAAGCGCACATATTTCCATGTTTCAAGTCAGGAGCAGTCACACATAAATGGAAAAAAAATTATAAATGGTTTAACATAAATGGGTTAAAATCTCAAACACAAAAATTTACCACACCACAATCAAGAAGCCGACCAGACTAGAATACATTTTAAAAACTATTGTTCAAGAAAAACGACATTGAAGTGATACGAGTCACAAGTTAGGTTTGTTAAAAAAAAAATTATAGTATATTAAGAAAAAATGTATTTAGCCAGAAATGTAAAAAAAAAA
>CM051502.1:109492-137545 GCA_028031935.1 Paedocypris micromegethes | reverse complement strand
AATTTTTGCAATCTTTATTTTGTGCCTGAAAAATCAGGGCGGTGCTTAAATCCGCATAAATATACTTTATTAAAATCTATCTCTTGAAAACAAATCTCACAAAACAAACCCCAGTGCAACGTTTGGAACACAATTATTGATCCATCACATGATCTAGACACGTAAACAGACTAGACGCAGAACGTGGTTTGCCATTGGTGCCTCTTGATCGGCTGAGGACCAATCAGAAGACAGAGATTGGAAGGGGGTGGGACTCACGGCTACGACGCAGCCTCCGGGAACGTTGAATCCGTTGATGACCATGTCTTCTGGGATCCAGCGTGAGGTGGCCGGAGCAGTGGGATACAGACGCAGCGTTTCCTTCAGCACCTGCCCAACACGCTTGTTATAACCAAATATAGTTTGATATACAGTAGTGCTGTCCAAGTTTACGCGTTAACGCACATGATTCATTTTAAGTGCTTAATCGCGTCAATTTTTTTAACGCCATTAATCACAGTTGCTTTTTTACTTTCGGTTTGGCAACGTGCAATGAACCGCGCTGTCTCCAGGTGCGGCTCATTAAGATCAGCAGCTCACAGTGATTGACTTCAGGTGCTGTCACTTAGGCGCAAAGTGTTTAAGTGACACTGACCTACTTTTCACAGACACAGTTCCTTTTCAAATAACTTGCTAAATTCAAAAAAGCCAAAGCTTTAGATTCATACAGCTTCGATAAACAGACAACACTGTATTTATTTACACTTATTTTTAAAAACAGACATTCTAAGCTTTATGTAGACATATGTTTCATGTTAGAGTAATAAGTATTTATTAAGTTACAGTTCGTTTTCAGCTGACAAAGAGAAGGCAAAACACGCTTCACGTTTTAGTTTTATTATTATTAATATTATTTTTACAAAAAACACAACGTCCTGTTTTTATTAAGAGTGTAACCTAAAAAAATTATGTACTTCAAACTTACAATTGATGTATAACACTTAAAAGACCAAAATTAACTTTTTTTGTGTGTTTTATTTTGAAAAAAGTGCGACTCGACCTCAGAGGGTTAAAAAACAAAGACAATACATTGCAAATTGAACAAAAATTATACCTAATTATTTTACAGTATTTAAACGAGTGTTTATTTAGTGTTGAGTTTACATTAATTTACATATTACACCTCAATATCCAATATTACAAGCGTCAGTCATTTCATCGTGATTAATCTAGTTAACTAGTTTAAAAAATTAATCGTTTGACAGCCATAATATACAGTTTAATTTAGAAAGATGTCAGCAAGGCTTCACAAACTGGAGCCCGAGATTAGAATAGAACAGAATAGGATAAGAACAGAGTAGAACAGAAGAGAATACAATAGTGCTTTTGCACCACTAAAGTGTAAATGCAGTAGGTGGCAGTAGCGTGCTTGTTATTTTTGCACTTTAGCTTTCAGGCGCTTAGAACTATAGAACACGAAAAGGAAGTGTTTACTTTGATTAATAATGTTAAGCTATTTTCCAACTTCAGGCAAAGAGACGCACTTTTTTTTTTTGCTTCAAGCTGATTTTTAATTTATTTTAGAATTCGACGTTAATGATGATTCCATGTTCGTAGACGGGAATTGTGACAATTTTATAGACTGATAATTACAGTTATATGGCAATTTAATTAAGTTCAAGTTTATTTATATAGAGCTTTTCTTAGTTTGAGACGCTACGCAAAGTCTTACAAGAAGAAAATGTGTCCATTGCTCATCTGTGTTAAAAATTAGGGGGAAAAAAAGAGTCAGTTTAAAAAGAAAAGTGTTGTTATGTGGTAAATAATAACACTATAAAAATAAAAGTTTAAAACAGAAGTGGTGAAAGGTTTTCTTCGTTCTAGGGGACGAGCACGACCTGATTCAAGTAGGTGAGTTTCCCCAGGTCTTCATACAGAACTTCTCTCTTGTCTCCCAGGACTTCATCGACTTCAGCCTTGGCCCTGTTACACATTACAAAACAAGCTTAATAACACAACTGTGGCAAACGTGTAAGAATGCACCTCTTATATATTTCCGGGTGTCTGGCTAGCTCCATGATAGCAAACGAGAGCTGATTGGCTGTCGTCTCTTGACCTGCAGAAGAATCGTCGTTTGATGACGTGCTCAACGTTCTGAGCAATAATAGAGCAGCCGCTCACCCGCGATGAAGAACGTCACAAAATTGTCCAGCATGAGCTCTTGATCCTCCGCGTTGTCCGCTTTTTCCTCTTCTACAAAGCCAATGAAAACACAAAGTATTATTGGCGATATTATACGTTTTAACGGTTTGTTTTAAGGCCTTATTTGCAGGGGCTGTTTCAAGGAAATTTCGCGGTGTAAAAAGAGATCGAATTGAGTTAGATAGAAATAGAAAAAGAAATAATAGAAAAATTAATTCTTTAAAAAAACACCCTTGATTGTGATCCTTTCCAAACACGTGAACACAAATACTAAACAAACTACAGTAAAAAAAAAAACGGATTTATCTTGCTCTTTTGAAGCGTCATCATTTCCTTTAATTGTAAAAGTGAAAATCACTAAAACGAGGGAAAACCAACAGTCACCGGCGTTTTATTCTTTTACAGTGTAAAATAGAAGCTATTTTATAAGGGAAAAATAATTAAACTTCTGAATGTTTATTGATGCTTGACACAAAAGTGGAAGTTTAAATAAAACACTTAGAACCGTGTACGGTTAAATAATATTAAATATTAGAATTAAATATTAATACATTTTATCAATAAAATATCAGAATAAAAAATAAACATTTATTCTCTCAAGCTAATGGTAATTTACTTGATTTGTTTGCTTGTTTGTTTATTTATAAATACAAATTACATGTGTGTAAATATTTTTATGATTATGTCAAAACTGGATTAACAAAATAAACTAAAAGTGCTAAAAATATACGCCTTTTGCTTGAATTATTTCAATCTGGTAATAAATTATTGTTTTCCCAACATATTTAGTCGTATTATTTCTTATTCTTATTTAATCGTGGTAACAGCATTAAACTGTAATAAGTATTTAAGTATTTAATATATATATGTAAGCGTCTGGCACCGGCGGTCTTGAGGATTTGCGTGAGGATGTCCTTCGGCACGTCTTCTCCGTTTCGCACGGCGGTTTTCCGCTTTTCTATCCACTTCTTTCCGGTGCTGCGCAGAAGTTCAGCCGCATCCTTTATTTGCTGTATCTTCTTCCAGTTTTTAGGGGAAAGCTGTGCACGGAGTGACCAAAAAAAAGTGAAAGAAATCGTATTTGAAACCCCCCGCACATTTCTCCAGGCCTTGAGATATAGACGCGTCTTACACTGTAGAAGGGATCTCTCATGTAGTAGGTCATGCCGGTCAAACACAGCTCCACCGCCTGCTGGAAGGGCGACTCCGTCTTCCTCAGAAGATTCAAATCCACGCCGAACGCCACCTGAGGACGCAAGAGTCGCTCACGTCAAGCTAGCGCGAAAAATTGCTAGATATGAAAGTTCATATCACGATATTTTCTAGTGTCCAGACTCTGTCGATATTTTATCACAATATTTGGGTGGGGTGGGGGGGGGGTGAGCTTAATTACATTACAACTTTATTTAAAGAAATTAGATGCAGGGGGAAACCTAGACAAGCATCTGCCATTTTTAATACGGTATGTCTTTTAACAGTAGTAGCCCTGGTGTTTATTCAAAACATGAGAGATGCAGAGAGAGAGAGAGAGAGACATACAGACAGAGAGAGAGAGAGAGAGACAACGCTTTCTGTGTTCGATTAGTAATGTCTCCGTCATTAAAAGTTGTAACGAAACAAACGTGTTATACTGTATTAAAGTGCTTATTTACATGTATAAAAATGTAATTCAGGATTGTGTGACGGTATCCACATATTACACATTAACACGTATTACACATGTATTGCAAAATCCATATAGTGGTACAACTCGATACCGGTTTTCACGTTATTACCAGTTTCAAGAGTCAAGAGAAACTGAAGAGACTTTTATCTAACTGATCCGACTCTTCTCTAAACGATCCGACTCTTCTCTAACTGAACCGACTCTTCTCTAACCGATCCGACTCTTCTCTAACCGATCCGACTCTTCTCTAACCGAACCGACTCTTCTCTAACCGATCCGACTCTTCTCTAACCGATCCGACTCTTTCTCTAACCGATCGACTCTTCTCTAACCGATCCGACTCTTCTCTAAACTGATCCGACTCTTCTCTAACCGAACCGACTCTTCTCTAACCGACCGACTCTTTCTCTAACCGAACCGACTCTTCTCTAACCGATCCGACTCTTCTCTAACCGATCCGACTCTTCTCTAACCGATCCGACTCTTCTCTAACCGATCCGACTCTTCTCTAACCGATCCGACTCTTCTCTAACCGATCCGACTCTTCTCTAACCGAACCGACTCTTCTCTAACCGATCCGACTCTTCTCTAACCGATCCGACTCTTCTCTAACCGATCCGACTCTTCTCTAACCGATCCGACTCTTCTCTAACCGATCCGACTCTTCTCTAACTGAACCGACTCTTCTCTAACTGAAACCGACTCTTCTCTAACCGATCCGACTCTTCTCTAACCGATCACCGACTCTTCTCTAACCGAACCGACTCTTCTCTAACGAACCGACTCTCTCTAACCGATCCGACTCTTCTCTAACCGAATCGACTCTTCTCTAACCGATCCGACTCTTCTCTAACCGATCAGACTCTTCTCTAACCGATCAGACTCTTCTCTAACCGATCCGACTCTTCTCTAACCGATCCGACTCTTCTCTAACTGATCAGACTCTTCTCTAACTGATCAGACTCTTCTCTAACTGATCACTCTTCTCTAACTGAACCGACTCTTCTCTAACTGATCAGACTCTTCTCTAACTGATCAGACTCTTCTCTAACTGATCAGACTCTTCTCTAACTGATCAGACTCTTCTCTAACAGATCAGACTCTTCTCTAACTGATCCGACTCTTCTCTAACTGAACCGACTCTTCTCTAACTAACCTTGCAGATGACGTCCATCGTGACGCAGTTGACCAGGTCGTGCATGACCGCTGGAGATCCGCTGTCCGCCATCTCCTCCAGCTTGTCCATCAGCCGCTCGGACATCTCATTAAACGTGCCCATCATTTCTCGCAGGTATCTGGTGAAGATGAATGAGGGAAGATCTTTTTTAACAGACTCTTTTTTTCTAATTTTGAACACAAAGGAACACTGGACATTTTGCTTCTTTTCTTCTTTTCCCTAATTTTACATAGAGATTTTGCGTTGGTCTGGGACTGAGTAAATCGTTATATAACTAAACTCGAACTTGAACTTATTGACCCACATGCTGCTGAATGCTGGATCCATGATGCGACGCTGACGGTGCCACACTTCGTGGTTTGTGGCCGTCACCAGCCCATTCCCCAGGAACCTGTACGTTAAAAATCACAATACAGTAAGTACAGTAAAGAGAGTTTCTCAACATGGCCACTAGGGACAACAGCGATACCTCTACTTACGAAAGAGCCACGTTTCACTTTACGTGTCTTAGAGGTAATTTTCAAATGTCTTCAAATTTCACGTTACGCGCCTTAAGAGATAAGGCAACGGTTGTGATGCAGAAGAACTTGAGTGTGATTAGCAGTTTGGGAACGTTCTTTTAAAAAAATTATTAAGTTATTAGTTACTTCTAACAAATAGTAACAGAGTTTGTAAATGAGTTACATTGTTTTAAAAGTAACTAATTACCAGGGAAAGTAACTATTGTGTTACTTTTTGGAACAATTTTTTTTCGAATTTTGTCAAATTTGTAAATATTAAATAACTGTAAGATGTTTTTGTTACATTTATTACCAACATTTTATCATTTATAAAAACATTTTGTCTGAATTTATGGACTCTTGGGACAGATTATCAAATGTACATGCAAAACGCACCCATTTTACAAAAATTTCCATTTAACAAAACGGCTGTCGGCACAAATTTAATAAAGTGAGGTACCACTGTATATCGAAACTTTTAGTCATTAGTAATTTGTTCGCTGAACTGTACGTTAAAAAGTGGTAGAGTAACTTTTTCCAAAAACAATCCTGATATCAACAATAAGACTGTGAACTACATATTATCTTAGATTCAACGTTATCGTTATTGTGCAAAGTTCCAACAGAGTTTGAACAGCTCACGCTTGAAAGTAACAGACTTTTTATCCTCTTGACATGATAAACTCACCTCTTCCCAAATAAGTAGAACAGACGCTTGTACACGAAAGGATCTTTGGGATATTTAGGTGACATCAGAATTGTCTGCGTAATGACAGTAAAAATTGGTCAAAGCTTGTAGTCGTTGGTAAGAAAGAAGTGATAAAGAAGTTATAAACGAAGTTAATATTTACCTTGGTGGCCTCGGGACAATAAACCGCGATAATAACAAAATGAAAACTGTTCAGTCTGACAACGGGTCCATACTGCTCGGCCCTGAGGGAAAAAAAACTGCGTATTACATTTACAGTTTATTCTTGCTTATTTTTATGCACTTTTTTTATTGTATTAAATGATTAATAGTATTATGTTTGTTATATTTATATTTACAGTACAGATTTACAATACTGCACACACACACACACACACACACACACACACACACATTTTTAATATAGCTTCAATTAATGAAATTAGTTATTAATGAAAGAATAATTTTAATTAAGCTAAGCAGAGCAGGATGTAGTACATGTGTCCGATTTAACAACAAAAATGCTTCAAAATAAAAACTTACCACTGAAGAAACAAGTCATGCACAACTCGATCAGATCTTGAAAATGCAGTAATAGCTGACGAGTGTCCCAGAAGAAAACTAACCAGAAAGTTCGTGTAAGATAACCATTAAAAAAAACTGTCATCTTGGATTCAAGAATATTCAAAATAATTATATCTAAACACCAACAATTATCACGGTCAAGTCTTACCTGTCTCTCGGGGGTCCAGGAATGTGATCATATTTCTTATGAACGTGTTTGACGTACAGACAGTACAAGACAAACACTAAAACAGCAGCTCCGAGCGGGTAAAGAGTAAAGTACGTCACCCAGAGCGACACCATGGCGGATCTTGGAGTAAGTTGCTCTCCGCTGTGGAGTATCGACCGCTTGGGTAGCGATTGATTTTGCGGGCGGTGTTATTTATTTCCGGGTGTTGGACTTTACTCGTTTATTTTCTTGAACGCCAGGTGGCAGCAGAGATTTTTTTTAATCTCCAACGTTGTTATTATCGTGTGCATGTACAAAACATCTCATAATTTTTATCTCAAAGAAAACACTGTCATAAATCCATTAATACAATCTAATCCAATCTAATACAACTACATTTATTTATTTCCCAAAAGTTCCAATTATTAAGATGCAATTTGGACAGACGTAAAATAACTGCGTGCTTTCAAACGTTTTGCCAAGATGTCCGGATTTGGTAATGAATTGGTACATGTTGTTAAATATTACAGCAAGTTACGGATATTATTGATTTTCTGAAAGGCCACAGGGCCCCGGGATCGACTTTGGACATGTCTGAACACATAAGCAAGGAAGAGAGTTCAGAACGTTAGGATTACATTCCTGTACAAATCTAAAATCCTGTAAAATTTTATGAAGTCTGTCATGGTGCAAAAGCACATGGACATGTTAAAATTATGAACGGAACATGAACACAACACTTGGCAGAAATAACCACAGGACACTTCAACATTGCCAAATGTTTATTTGTTTGTGATATTTTTAGCTTAATTATTTTTGTGCAACGTGACTAATTGTAGGTGTTGACTGAGAGCTCACTGAGAATCACATCAGTGTCAGCTTGGAATTTTATTTATTTATATTTTTTTGCCTATTTGAGTTTGATTTTTGTTCTTTATTTAATTTGTTTTACCAAAAAGTACAGATGCTCAATTAAAAATGTAGTGGAGTGAAAAGTACAGTTACTCAATCACAAATGTAGTGGAGTGAAAAGTAGTTACTCAATCACAAATGTAGTGGAGTGAAAAGTACAGTTACTCAATCACAAATGTAGTGAAGTGAAAAGTAGTTACTCAATCACAAATGTAGTGGAGTGGAAAATACAGTTACTCAATCACAAATGTAGTGACGTGAAAAGTAGTTACTCAATCACAAATGTAGTGGAGTGAAAAGTACAGTTACTCAATCACAAATGTAGTGAAGTGAAAAGTACAGTTACTCAATCACAAATGTAGTGAAGTGAAAAGTACAGTTACTCAATCACAAATGTAGTGGAGTGAAAAGTACAGTTACTCAATCACAAATGTAGTGACGTGAAAAGTAGTTACTCAATCACAAATGTAGTGGAGTGAAAAAGTACAGTTACTCAATCACAAATGTAGTGGAGTGGAAAGTACAGTTACTCAATCACAAATGTAGTGGAGTGGAAAGTACAGTTACTCATACAAAATGTAGTGGAGTGAAAAGTACAGTTACTCAATCACAAATGTAGTGGAGTGAAAAGTACAGTTACTCAATCACAATGTAGTGGAGTGAAAAGTACATACTCAATCACAAATGTAGTGGAGTGGAAAGTACAGTTACTCAATTACAAATGTAGTGGAGTGAAAAGTAGTTACTCACTCACAAATGCAGCGGAGTAGAGACTAAAAGTTGCCTATATTTGTATTTGTGAAGTGCGAAGAACTTATATGTGTTCAAATGTCTCATCCAACTACAATCAAACATAATCCCAGTATTATTCTTCAGAGTGGAGGGGGCGGGGTCTATGTCTGACAGAGATGTTTTAATGCTATAATGATGCTATAATTTTCTCACCCATAATATTTCCTACCTCTAATTATCCGCATGCTCATTAAAAACATGCATTTTATCTATAATGTGTATGTTATGCCTTACATTTACCTATTTATGTTCGTTCATTGCTTACATTTTTCTCATCAGAAAACGCTACCCGTGTTTAAATTGTGAGATGCATATATATACACATATAGACATACTGTATATAAATACATATTTTTTCATATTTGTATTTCATATATTTCATGAGCATTATCTACCTTGCTGTTCCTCTGAAGACATTAATAAACAAGTATCTTTAATTTTTTTTTTATTTGATCAATATCGGTATCAGTATCGTCAATGCTGGACCTGTAGTTACTCGGTATCGTATCGATTTCAGAATTGTGGTATTGCTCATCCCTACAGAGAACAGTAGATGAAGGAGGTGAAGGAGAGGGAATCTGTCTCTATCTGCTGCCCCGGAGAAGCGGAAGATGATGGAGTGATGAATGAATGAATGGACATTAAAGGAAGGAAGTGAGGTGACGGCAATATGGCCACTAGGGACCATACTGAATTTGTGCTCTGCATTTAACCTATACAAAATGTTGTTTATTACAGAACAAAACAATAAACAAAGACAGTAATTGATCAGGTGATTAATAATGTGATTGTCCATCAGAAATCGAATCATCAATATTGAAGGTGATTTGTAGCTTTTACAGAGTTTGTAAGAACTTTTCTCAGATTAAACTGAGTTTTTCTGTTGTTACAGAGATTTTAACTGGTAAAATCCTCAGAGGAAAAGTTTTACAAAAAGTGTAAAAGAAAGGAAACACAGTTTCTGTGAATGTTGTTGTGAATGTTTCCAGACGTTTGTTAGTTTCAGGATCCGAGAAAAACACTTTTCCTCCGTCATAATCCAGAGAAACTCTCACTCGCTCCAGCTTGTTCTCACAGATTAACTCTCTATAGCATTGCTGTGGTGATTCTGACCTGTATCTGTCTTTTTCATATTCCACACACCAGACGTGATTGTTGAAGAAAGCTTCTCCTTTTCTCTTATTAGATTCTGTGGTTATTCCAACAATCCAACATGTGTTTCCAGCAACTTCTACGTCCCAGCAGTGTGTTCCTGAGTCAAACCCCTCAGAACCCACAACACACGCGTAACCGTCAAATCTCTCTGGATTATCTGGAACATTCCGATGTTCATCAGTGTCTCTGAGACTCATCAGATCAGGAGAAAGTTTCAGCCAAGGACCTGCAGAGTTTGGATCTAATGTCACTGGAGCTGCAACGACAATAAAGTCAGTTTAGTAGAAGAAATAATGACACGTAAATCTGTGAATCACAACAGAACTTTCAGGAATGACAAAGAATCATGTAATGTTTGATTGATTTTATCAGAAAACTTTTCAAATCTAAATGTGTGTGTGTGTGTGTGTGTGTGCGCGCGCAGAGCTGCACGATTCAGGATAAAATGAGAATCACAATTTGTTTTGGTCACAATAATGATCACGATTCCTTTCACGATTCTTTCTGGATATTTTATTAATTTAAATATTCAACCCTGAAAATCTTCTTGTCAGACAGCAATATAACAACACATATTACTTATAATACTTTAAATTTAAATAAATGGAATGATGAAACATAATGTAATGTAAAAGTAATGTTGTACAGAAAAACAAATCCATTAAACTTGAAACCACTGGTCGTAGATCAGAGAGTTTGGCACAATCATATAAATGCTGAATTAAGATCGTGAAGGGGAAGAATCCAGATCGTGATCTTTTAACGATAAATCGTGCAGCTCTAGTCTCTATGAGAGTGTGTGTGTGTGAGTGAGTGTGCACGCGTGTATTTGTGTGTTTGTGTGCGTGAGTCCGGTTTGTGTGTGTGTATTTGTGTTTGTTCGTCACCGTGGGAAGAGTGCCACGTGAGGAATGATGGGAACTATTAGAGACTGAGAGACTGAGCTGGGGACGGAAGGTTCTAGTGTGTGGTCAGTGTATTATTCTGCTTCTGCTGGTTTGTGGATCTATTGTCTGTCCTGTGATTCACGTCTGTGTCTCGCTGTCGGACCACCGGCCTCTGCTCTGACTAACGTTTCTGCCTCTCGGACTGAACAAACTCACACTGGAGCTGCACATGGATCACGAGCGACTCTCACTCACGACACACAAACCTGTGCTGAGATGATCACACCAGAAACGCTCAAACATCAACACTCAGATTCTGCTGAATCTTCTGAAGTTGTGCTGGAGACTCACTGTACTGAAGCGTTTCCTCCATCTTCTTCCAGACACTGAAGCGCAGGTTCTTCACGTGACGTGCCACATCAATTAAAGCTCCTGAAGGAACGTCTGGATCCGTCTGTGACGTCTGAACTCTGCAGCAACATCCAGGAGTCAGAATCACACACAATAATGATGAAGAACACAGAGGAACTCACTTCTCCATCAGGACCTTAAAGTTCTGGAAGAAATAATAAAGTCAGATCAGTGAATCATTTCCTCAGTTGTAGAAACCAGAGAGAAACACGAGTCCTGACCTTCAGAAGAGACGCGTCACTGTCCTTCATTCGCTCCTCCACGTCTTTGACTGTGTGTGTGAGATCTGACACGCGTCTGTTCATCTCCTCAAGCTTCTCCTTCATCCTCAGTCTCTTCTGCTCCTCTTCCTCTCTCACTGCATTGATTCTGGCTTCTTCTTCATCTCTGAGGAACTGATGGATCTTCACAAACTCGTCTGTAATCTGTTGTTCAGTCTGTTGAGCTTGAGTCTGAAATCAAACCGGCACTTTGAGTTTCGTCCTGAAGCTTCAGTCTGTCGACTGTCAAACTATTTCAGCTCTTTTTATTCTCACCTTGATGAACTCAACAGTTACTTCACATTTCTTCTTTATTTTCTCTGTGTGTTTCAGTTGTTCTTCTAGAGACGTCAGAGCTGATTTCAGCTTCTCCTGGAACAGAAAGTGTGTGAAGGTGATTGTCCTGCAGCTCAGCAGATCTCAGTGTTTGTGACACCACAGTTGTGGGTTTGAGTCAGTGAAACGTGAAGATGTTTCAGTGTCAAACTCGTCACAAATGTCCGTCACGTTTAATAGTGTTAGTGAGTCTCAGAGAAGTGAAAGTGTGAGTGTGTGTGACTGTGGTGAAACACACAGTGTCTCCTGATGGTGAAGCGTCTGGATTCTGATGTTCAGCTCCTGAAATGATAGAAAGTCTCTTACCTTGTGAGAAGAAACGATCTCAGTAATGGGGCGGATTTTATGAGCGACATGTTTCTCTGAGTCTCTGCAGATCAAACACAAAGTCTCTTGATCCTCGAAACAGAAGAGTTTGAGCTTCTCATCATGTAAACTGCAGATCTCCTCACGTCCTGATGAACGTCTCTCATTTCTCTCCTTCAGATGTGATTCACACACGTTCTTTAAAGCCAGATTAAGTGGTGGAAGTTCTTTTGAAGATCTTCTTCTGCAGACTGGACAATTCTGAGTTTGACTGGTTGTCCAGAACTGCTGAAGACAATCTTTACAGAAACTGTGGCTGCAGGACAGAACAACAGGATCCTTGTAGATTTCACAGCAGACGGAACAAGACAAATCATCGTCACACAGAGACGCCATCTCCTGCTTTACAACTCCGACAACTCAGTCTCCAGCTTCAATTTCACTTTCTTCTCATTTCTTCCTGAACAAACTATGAAGAAAAAGAAAATCACACAGACAAAATCAAACGAAAAAAGTCATTAAAAGAATTTCGGTTAAAAGAAAAAAATAAACGTAATGAAAAAACTTGATCATAAATGTTGAGAAGAGCAGCGATGTCACCAGAACAAAGTCTAACCAGTAACCACCACACCCACACGCACACACACACACACACAAACTTGGTGCACTGTTCTCTCTGTGTGTTTAGCTTCAGTAACGTAGAGAAACTGAGAGATAAACTCCATTACTGAACCAGGATTTGAGCGTCTTGCTGCTTTATTGATTCGACAGATGAACCGAGTAAAACTGAAACTGACAAATACAAAATCAAAAGTGGATCGCAACAAACCTACAAAAAAATCTTAGACACAAACAACTGAAATAAACAGTTAAACACACACGGCTAGAGCTTCTGCTGCGCGACTTCCCTCGTGTGTTTCACACACACACACACACACACACACACATATCCACTTCCTCATTCCCTGATGACATTGTGATTTATATGACATCACGACACTGAGCGTAAACCCACTGAAATTGCATCACGATCCATTTACCATCGAAATTATAATAATCATTGCAATATTAAAAAAGCTCGAAAAACTGAGCTCTTTCACCCGCACCTTAACACTGATTAAAAAAAATAAATTAAAAAATATCTTTGTCTTGTGTTCACTAAGTGTCGTGCTGTTCAGTCTAGTAAGTTTATTTCTATAGTCTGTGTAGACATCTACTGTAGCCTATTGTAGACACATTGCTTCACTTGCTCCTCTTTTTGTAAGTCACTTTGGATAAAAGCGTCTGCCAAATGACTGTAAAGTAAAAGTAAATATTACTAACACAATTTGATGACGAGGGCCATCACAGAGACTTAATGTTCTATGTTCTCCGACTATAGTTACAGTCAGCATTTCATTTCTCTGGTCACTATGTTTTAGGTCAAAGAAAATGTAGCCCTTTTGTGTAATAGTTTTATTCCATCAGTTAAACCCTGCATACTCACCGCTTTCTTTTTGTGTTTGGTCAAAGAAAGGCGTGGCCGTTCTATCAGCCTTCTTAAAGACTTGTGCTGAATCCATTTTCCACCGTTATAAGTGCTTCTTTGCGGGACAAAGGCGGACAAAGGCGCTCGAATCGGGGCAAAGTTATGCTTCTTCGCTGGAGTAAATGCAAAGGAGCCGCCTCCCAAATGTCTAGCTCACACGGCCGAAGATATGATTCTTAATAAGCCGCGTGACGAAACTCGGGTCTAATTGTCACGGGTCTAACCATCCGAGTGTCCAATAGTCCTAAGGATCAATCGTCCGGGTCCAAAGCCCCGAGGGCCAACCGACCTGGGTCGAAAAGTCTGGTCACCAAATATACATATACATAATGCATTCAGTAAAATCCGAGGACATGTATATGTATCTAGATCTAAATTACGCACGCATTGACGCAATCTGAAATTTCTCTCCAGCAAACTTCTCTTGCTTTGGCCGCAGAGACCGTGTTACTGCGTGCGTGAAATATACTTTTGTACTCGTCGTACTTTTGAATTATTATTTCCTGCTCCTCAGCAGAGAAATATACGGACCGCCTTCTCTCCATTTCAAACGCGATTGGTTGTTCAGTGCAGACGTCACTGTTTTTAATCTTAGCCTAATGATCAAAGCCTGAGTCGACAGAGACAGTTGTTACGCCGCTTCATGGGACCAATAAAGCCTGATTGCGTAGGTGTGGTTTTGTCAACTCGAAACTAATCTTCGAATCCCGACTTTGTTCAACCCGCTTCATAGTACAGGCCTCTGGTAGCCACTGGCTATCACCTTTAGAGCCCCACAGTGTAATCTGTTTATCACACTAAAAACAGCTTGTTCACTTCACCTCACCTATAACATGGAGTTCATTTTTTCGCAGGCGAGAAGTGTGTGTACCCTCACACAGGTGCTAGCTCACTCTCCACCAGCTGGCCTAACGAGTTGCAGGTGGAACTGCTTCTGCCTGTGATTAGCAAAGGGCAGAGAGAGAGAGAAAGACGACTAAACACAGCAACTAGAAATTTCAGTTTCACCATGCGTTTCAGGCTAATTGGAATTGGAAAATTGACCACATAGGTATGAGTGAGTGTGTGAATGTGTTTGTCTGTATGTCCCGCTCTGCGAATGGTTGGCCACCAATCCAGAGTGTGTATCCTGCCTCCGGCCCTAAGACGCTGAGATAGGCGCCAGCTCCCCGCGACCCTGTAAAGGATGAAGCGGTAGAAGATGACTGACTGACCCTCACTTGTTACCACTGGTTTTGGAAAACTTGACCAGCCGTCAAATAATTTCCCAACATAAGACCAACCCTAGCAAATGGTAACTGCTCACTCACCCCCAGGTTGACTAATTCGTTTACAAAATATGATTTTAAGTTCACACGATGAAGAAGAACACATTTTTTACAGAAGGGTAGTAACTCTTAAAATGAAGGACTGCGTTGAGCCAGTATCACACAAAATTACAACAGGATGTTGTGCGGCATTAGGCCAGGAAACAGCCAGGAAATAAAAATTGTATAAACGATTATAAACGTATCCCGATTTTGAACCACTGTATGAACCATGGCAGCTTTTTTAATTTCCACCTCAACGTGTTTATTTTTCCAAGCTGGACACTCAGCTATCAGACGTCCATAATCTTGGCAGTAGAAACAGGAACGTCTATCGATTCCCCTGGAAGAGGCAGAGTTACCATTTTGTTCACCGTTACCTTTCGACACGGGCATCGGCCTGCGTGAAAAATCTCAGTTCCTCTACTGACGGGCAAAACATATGACGATCGACTCGATGGAAATACATTTTGGTGTGTCGAACTCGTCAGCCAATGCAGCCGCGTCCAGTAAATGTGTTACTTCGTGTTCAAGTGAACCACGATTCCCTCCGAAAAATAAGTTTTGAATAACTTCCAGTAAGAATTGTTGCAACTGCTCAAACGTGGTGATCTTACTGGAATGACACCATTTTTCAAATAGAACTCGTCTCTCTCAAAAACTCTACAAAGGAAGTCTTACTGGAAGTCTCAATAGAGTATGTGGTCGAAGGACTCACGCGTGAGTGTGTAGTGAAGCAGGAGCAGTGTGTGAAGTGTGCTGACGGTGGCGTGTGTATGTCAGCGCAAGGTGGTCAGGTCCAGGCGCAGCTGGTGATTGGGACCCCTGATGAAATTAGGAGGTGTCACGAGAATCTCCAGATCCTCAACCAGTTGTTTTGTTGTGCATGATCTCTGGAGATTTTTGAAGATACTGACGCAGGAACCAAACATCATCCAGCTAAAACAAGATCACGTTAAATATTTGAACCACTTCTTTTTAATGAAGCAAGGATATGTTGACAAGGTCACCGCACTCCTCAACTTTTTAAGAGCGGTGACCACTCAAGCAGTCATCTTCTGCCTGGTCATCTACACTCACAATTACACAATTATACACTTCAGTGAGTCCCAGTGAATTGCCAGACCCACTGCAGCCTAGCTCCTTTATGTCCTGCGGGAACGTGAAAACAGCTATTTTGTGGCAAGTATCATAAAGATAGTCGTTCAGTTGAAGAGTTTCAAGACACAAGAAGAACTCTTAGGTCAACGTTGCTTGAGATTCATAACTAAGCCATTCTCTGGTCCTTGGAAGAGAGTAGACCAGTCCAAGTAGCATCCAGTCGACTAGTCCAATTAGAAACAAGTTGTGAAGCTGTTGGTGTTCTGAGAGAGTCAAACAACCGTTTTGAATGACATTATACATGATTTCAAGAAAGGAAAGGTGAATCAACGAGCAAAAGAAGACAATCTCTGAACTCGCTCATTGACACTGAGAAAAAACCATAGCAGTTGGAGAATCAGAGGACAAGACTCAGTGTTTTTTTAACCGGGTGGATTTGGGGGGAACATCTGAACAGCAGTTGTAGTTAAAAGCTTTGCAAGTACAGATAACTTCATCCAGGATACTGTTATGGCCTTTGGCACGAGAAATGCTCCATCTACCTTACAGAGACTCATGAACAAGGTGTTGTCAGGTGTGCAGAATACCAAAATCTATCTGGATGATGTGGTGGTGTACTCTGATTTTGGGAGCAACTCTTGACAAGGTTGAATGAGGTGTTTAATAGTTTGACGGATGCTTCTTGGCCAAAATTGGCAAAATGTGAATTTGCTAAAGCGGTAGTTGTGTACCTCGGAATATGTGTTGGACCTTTATAAGGTAAAACGTTTGAGTAAAGATGTAAAATGCAATTTCTTCCTTTATCTTTTCTTTTTAAAGTTAAGCCGTTCATTTAAACATTTTTATACATTCTTATTTTTAAAAGTAGTCCTGCCTTTATGTCATAAGTTAGACAACAATGTAAATATGCTTCGTTCGATGTTACAGAACAATACATTTCTCAAAATGTTTTGTATTGAAATAATTTGATTTGACAGTCATGTATTGATTATAAGCAGACTAGTTAAGATTAAATATATATCTGTAAACCAATTTTTCTTATATACCTTTATATACATGTATATACTCCTACACTTCTGGACCTTCGCTTCCAGAAAAAATGTGGAACCAGACCTCTTTACATTTTATATGAATACCATAAAATGCATTGTCAAGAATTTAAAAAGTGAAAAACAAACAACTGTTCAATGTGTGTTTGGTGTTTTTTTTTTTTATAAAATGTGTAGTAATTTTCTTGGTGTGGTGGAAGTGTAAAGTCCCAGGACGTTTTTTCTTTGTGTTATCGTTTTGATGATTCTCTCGCTCTCACTCACACACAGACAGAGCTAATGAGTAGCTGCCACCTGAAGGCAATTGCTACTGGCCTGATTGGAGAAGCACCTGAAGGCAATTTGCTGGCTTGGCTCTCAAATGAGTGATCCGGTTGAACCAACTATTAACCTACTGAGTCATATGAAAGATTTGTCTAATTGAACAAATCATTCACGAACGACACATCACTATTGTTTAGTTAGTGATGGTGGGTTGTGTGTGGTGGTTTGAGGAGCAGATGGTGAATGTGAAAAGTGTTGTGTGGTGCTGATATTCTATTTTGCTTTTTGTTACATTCCCTGTGCACTTCTTCTTGGACAACTCCCAAACTATGTTTTAAGGTGGAGATTACCCCGCAAGAGAGGTGTGTTGCCTTTTTCTTTGATCCTTTTTTTGCTCCTGATTTTGTGTTAGTTGAGTACATTTTTTTTACCGAAGTGTTGTAACACTTAAAATGAAGGACTGCGTTGAGCCAGTATCACGCAAAATTAGGAGTTTCAGACAGACAGATGAGAGTGAGATGGCATCACACACCCCAGCATCTCTGTGTTCCCTTTCTTCCAGTGTCTGTGTCTCGTGCCCACAGAAGAGCTGGTGCTGGAGACTGAGGCGGTCATCGAGGAGATGTCCCAGCACGTCCTGGAAGTCTCGGTGGAGAATGTGCTTGAAGGACTCACGTGTGAAGTGTGCTGACGGTGGCGTGTGTACAGACGCAGCTGGTGATCGTGACCCCTGATGAAATTAGGAGGTGTCACGAGAACCGGATCCTCGACTTCAGTCATGTCGTCTGTCTTGTCCAGCACAAACATGCTCACATGCTGCTCTCGGACCTCCAGGACCACTGCAGGATCATCCAGAGGTCTGTCTCAAGCAAACACACACACACACACACACACACACACACACACAGATAAACACGTGTCATTGATTCTCTGTTGACTCTCACACAGGAAGCTTCCTGATGTGTGCAAAACAGTCATGTTTTATGACAAATTTACGCATGATCTCTGACGGTTTTTGAAGACGTTGGTGCCGGAACCAAACATCACCCGGCTGAATAAAAGGACATTTAAAATAATTGAATCAGTTCTTTGTGATGGCACAAGGCGACACTGACAAGTTCACCGCTCTCCTCAACTATTTAGGAGCGGTGACCTCTCAAGCAGTCATCTTCTGCCAGGTTCTCTACACTCACACGTGCACACCCATTCACACAGTGTTTCCTCTGGCTCAGAACACTGAACAAGGCGTCTGTCTGTCAGATCATCTGTCTGCTGAAGGCCACTTGGTGAAGCTGCTGTGTAGGAGGATGACAGAACGCTTCCGTGCCGGACAAGAGAGCCTCCTGATCGTCCCAAACAGATTAGCCACAGGTCAGCACACACACACACACACTCACTAGACGCTGACACACATCTGTTCTCCGCAGGGATCGATCTGCAGCAGGTTGCGGTGTTGATAAATTTTGACCTCCTGAAGGATGGTGAGATGAACCGCTGGGGATTCCGAAAAAAGCGAATCACCAGCATGGTGAACATACGGGACAATGAGGAAGTGCTGAAGCTACAAGAGCGACACTTCAGTGAGTCCCCTGACGCCATTAACACTGAGGGGCTCCAGATAAACTGTTCTAACACTGGTTATCGTAGAAAAGGAGCAGTTCTTAATTAGAAGTGACTAAACCTGGAATCAGTCCTTCATTGTGGGGAAAAGCCGAGCTTTAAGCATAAAGTGACAGAACTAGTTTGAATTGAGTGTTGACTTCGGATTTCAGCTGTGACTCAAGATTTCAGTCTGACTCTTATATCTTGGCTCTGTTTTCTGCACAGATAAGAGCAGCACATAAACAGAGGCTGTTTCTGTGCCATCGTGTGGACTTTCATTGCGTTCAACAAGTTCCGTTTCAGTTCCATCTCAACGTTCCAATAATGGTTCCTGTTTTTGAATGAATGAATGTATTAAGTAATTGAATGAATGAATAAATGACGATTGTGAATGAATGAAAAAGCCTTTTTGTCCCACAGCGGGAAAATTGCTTGCCACAACAGCAGACAGAATAAATGGAGCTGGGCTTCTTCCGCAGTTCACACGCAGTCAACAACAGGACTTTTAAACTCACACACTCCCTTTTAAAATCACTCACACAGATACTTTAAGACATTATACTTTGACATTAGGCTAATACATGCAGGAGTTTAATGCACTATTCTTGCTGGGTGTTACACACTATAGCAGTGGTTCCTAACCGGTGTGCCGTGGTGCCGTGAGATCTTTTGAGGGTGCTGCTAAAATTTCGTGGAAAAAATTGCACTAACGTATGGGATCAATTTAGTGCCAAAAAGATTCGCGAAGCGAATCGAGTGCAACTCAATTTAGCTTGAACCGAGCGCGCGCAACCTGTGAAGTGAGCGCGCTTGAACTGAGGGTGCGAATCTACATTCGCTCTTGCTCATTTCTAGTCTGCGCGCCTACAAATCTTTATGGCACAATTTTTACTTGTACAATTTTCCACATCGTATATGTGCAAGCAGGCATTTTCTGCCATGGCTATAATAAAATCGAAACAAAGAAATAGGCTTGTTTCACTTGAGGACAATATGCCGGTGGCATTGTCAACAATAAGACCTGATATCAAGAGTTTGTGTTAAACACAGTTACAGAGCAGCAGTTTAAATTTAAATTGTGGAGTCTAATCGCAGCACAGCTAAAACTCCAGCGAGGGACCATCCGGAGTAGGCCAAGAATCCGCGGTTCTCCTGGCTATTCAGTCGCTGAAATCGGACTTCGCTGAACTATTTGAGGGATTGCTACAGGCGATTAACGGAGTGCAACGTGAACTTAAAGCAATCACGACACGGGTAACAAATGGAGGAGCGCGCAAGCACACAAGAGGACAACATCACGGAGCTGCAAGCCCAAAACGCAAAGCTAGAGAGCTGTGATAATGAAGTTCCTCAACTACGCGGACAAAGTAGAGAGCGAGAGAGCGTGCGCTGGCTTCTGGCTTCTTTAACAGCTGGTCACCAAGCGAGGGCGGGGTGACGTCATCGTCAGCTGCTTCCTTTCCATCGAACTCATGCAAACACAAAACACTGAGATCTTGGGATCGTAACAGTCTGTTAAATTGGATCTGTGGCTGGATTTGTTGACGTTCATGATGCTGAAGGTCTGTTCACACACACGTATGTCGAGCCCAACAACGCCAACATCTTCTGCGCTGTCTGCCGAAGCCTCAGGAACGCTGCTTCACTGAGAGAAGCATAGAAGTCGTTTAGTTTCACAGTGTTGAATTTCTCTTTTAAGACCGGGTCGGACTGAAGGTCAGTTATCTCCTCTGGAGCCTTTTCAGGGTCTTGTGACAGAGGACAAGCCACCAGCAGAAGTGACTCATCAATTTTGTCAAAATCAGAGAAGCGACGGCAGAATTCTCTGTGCAGTATGGAGGACCAAAACCGCCAAAATCAAATATAAATGACAAGGGAAATAAATGTACTTTTGTATAAATAAATGCGGAAATACATTCATAAAAATAAATGTATAAATACATATATTTATGTCAGTACAACAAATGAGAAATAAATGTAACCATTTATCTTTTCCTTCTCTCAAGCGGTTTTTCTTTTTCGATGAGGGTCGGCCTTTTTCTTTTTCGATGAGCGTTGGCCTTTTTCTTTTTCTTTTCCAAAACGTGTAGTCAAATGAGGGGGCGTCTCCTTATTGCGTCACTGCACAGTCATTGGCTAATTTGTGAAGAGTTCCCTGTTCGATTTGTCTTGTCTAGCGGCTGTTTTATAATGCACCGCTTCATAGAATCATAGACGTGAAACAAGCATTAGCCAAGAAGCTTTGTTTAAATGTGTGGCCACACTTTTCAACCCCACGGGTGTTGATCCGCGCGCGTATTGACGTTTCCGCGGGTTGTTCGGGATAATTCAGGTCCGCACAGCCTCCCAGGCATCATCGCCATCACTTACTTGAAAGCCATGTCCTCACATCTTTAACTGCGCATGTGAATATTAAACTGAATCACGTGTTGATGTTTGTACATTGCTGTGTGTATTTCCCTCCCGGCGACCCCGTGGGTGTTTCCACTGTATCCACTGCAGTTCGTGATTAACTCTAATTGCTAGTTTTCACACAAGTGTTTCGAATGTAAAGTTGTACAGTAGTTGGAATATGATTTTAATACTTTCATATGCATTTCATTTCTCACTCACATCACTTTTTTACATTTTAAAATATTAGGCACGAGCAGTTGTTTTTGCTATAACATTTATTGAACGACGTTAGTGTTTAAACAGTTTAAAACGTGAGCCCAGGTTTAACTTTGTTAATCAAACGCCGCTGACGGACAAGACACGATAGGTTGAGAAACCAAAACTGGAATCACACGAACTCGAGAAGTGTGAAAACGCCATAAACAAAAGCCACACGGGAATGACAGCAAACACAAACACACATTAATGTCAGTACGTCAGTATCACGGCACCGCTGCGCCCGCTAGACGCGGAGAATTAACGCTTGTAGCGCAATGAGTCTCGCGCTTCATTCCTCGGTCGAAACTGGTTCGAAACACAAACACACTTACACACACACACGTAATAAATAAGAAAAAAAATATAAAATCTTTTTCTTTTTGCTGTTATAAAGGTAATGTGCAAGCCAAGCTTTTGGTCAATTACCGACACCGCAGGTTTGTTGTGTCGCAAAACTGGGAGTCAGTTCATCTTCATCGTGATTCGATTCGATTGCTTTTGACTGAACAGCGAAAACACGCCCCCTCATTTGACTACACGTTTTGGAATAGAAAAAGATAAAGGCTAACACTCATCGAAAAAGAAAAAGAAAAACTGCTTGAGAGAAGGAAAAGATAAAGGGTTACATTATTTCTCATTTGTTGTACTAACATAAATATATGTATTTTTTACATTTATTTTTCACTAATGTATTTCCGGATTTGTTAATACATAAGTACATTTATTTCCTTTGTCATTTATATTTGATTTTGGCTGTTTTGGTCCTCCATATTTTACCAGTTAAAATCTCTGTAACAACAGAAAAACTCAGTTTAATCTGAGAAAAGTTCTACAAACTCTGTAAAAGCTACAAATCAAACTCATCGTGATTTTCGTGAAATTGTGAATTGATTTCTGATGGACAATCACATTGTTAATCACCCGATCAATAATCATCTTGTTCATTGTTTTTGTTGCTGATTCACGTTTGTTCTGTAATAAACAACCTTACAGAAGTGTCTATAATGTCATTCATTCATTCATCCAGCCATCATCTTCATATCATCTCGAATGCAGCACCGATCCGTCTGTCGATCTCCCGCTCCATCCTTCCCTCACTCACTCGTGATCAAGACCCCGAGATACTTAAACTCGGAAACTTGAAGATGGAGGAAACGCTTCAGTACAGTGAGTCTCCAGCACAACTTCAGAAGATTCAGCAGAATCTGAGTGTTGATGTTTGAGCGTTTCTGGTGTGATCATCTCAGCACAGGTTTGTGTGTCGTGAGTGAGAGTCGCTCGTGATCCATGTGCAGCTCCAGTGTGAGTTTGTTCAGTCCGAATCTAACAAAAAAAGAAGAAAAGTAGGAAAAACTGGATAACTAAAGAAACAAGTGATAAAGACACAATCAAACATTACATGATTCAGTGTCTTTCTAGAAAGTTCTGTTGTGATTCACAGATTTACGTGTCATTATTTCTTCTACTAAACTGACTTTATTGTCGTTGCAGCTCCAGTGACATTAGATCCAAACTCTGCAGGTCCTCGTCTGAAACTTTCTCCAGATCTGATGAGTGTGAGATTCACTGATGAACATCAGAATGTTTCAGATAATCCAGAGAGATTTGACTATTATCCGTGTGTTGTGGGTTCTGAGGGGTTTGACTCAGGAACACACTGCTGGGACGTAGAAGTTGCTGGAAACACAGATTGGATTGTTGGAATAACCACAGAATCTAATGAAAGAAATGCTAGCTGGATCTTGCTTAAACTTATTCTAGAAATAAAAGACTTCAACACAGGGTTTGTGGAATCAGAATTGGATTCAGGAAAGTGCCTCAAGCTCTCGCTCAGCTTCGTTACCTTCAGCTAAGTTCTACCAAACCAGAATGTCCTGCCATCCAGAATCCGGCTTTATTTTATAATTGAGTTGCTCATTTGCATGATGCCCAACTTGCAAGATGAGTTTAAAGACTTTTTCTAAGACAATGCTTACATAGAGGAGCATTATGAAGACATGATTAGATCAGAGCTGTGAAGCTTCCAAGTTATTTCATGCTTGCCGTGCTGCCTAAATCTAAGACTTGATTTTACATGAGGAACATGCAAAACCAAGACAGTCAGCATGACATTGATTCTTTCATTCATTCAGGCTCATGTGGATAGAAAATGATAAAGAAATCAATCATTATAAATGTATTGAAAGCTTGATAGACTCAACGTTTATTGTTTTGATGATTCTGTAATAAACAATTGTACAGAAGATTTATTCCATAATCTCATCTTTTGGTTTGTAAATGTTTTATTTAGCAAATTATTTCACTTTCTCTGCGTCACAGTAGATTATTTTACAGGATCAGTTGAGACAAGCTGAACTTTTTAAGTCTTTACTAGAATCGATTATTTTCTTGAACAACCTGTTCAGAAATAACTTTAAAATTTCTTTAACAAGTTATGTATACTCAGAAGTGAGAGTTTGTCTTTTTTTAAATAAAACATGAAAATGTGTAAAATGTGTTTGTAACAAAAATAAAAACTTTCAGTGTGTGATGAAGTGTAATATTGTGATTCAAAATTGAATTAAAATGGGACATTTACTTTCATATTAGAATTTGAAAATTGTGTTAAATATAATTCAGATTATTCTAGAAATCACATTATTAAACATTGTGTGTGTGTGTGTGTGTGTGTGTGACAGATAGAGAAACTCGCTCAATTTACATTGTTTTAGAATCAAGAATTGTCAGTGTTTTATTCGCGTCACTAGATGTTTCCTAAAGGAAAGACTAATTTATTCACACTTGTTCAAGACAGACATTCCCCTCTGAGTGTTCAATCGTCCGGGTCCAAAGCCCTGGGGGCCAAACGTTCTGGGTCGAAACCCCCCTAAATCTAAAAGAAAATATTTTGAAAAACATATAGAAAAACACCTACAATACAGAAAAACACCAGAATAAAAAATGTTGCATTAACTATATTAATCATTCATTCATTCATCTTCTGCCGCTTGGTCCTTTACATCCCCCCGCTTGGGCCGGAGGAAAAAAGGTTCGATCTCGGAGGGTTAAAAAAAGAAAATATTAGAAATTGAACAAACATTATGCTAAATTATATTGCAGTATTTAAACAAGTATTTATTAATGTTGAACTTACATCAATTTACATAATGCACATCAATATCCAATATTAAGAGCTTCAGTCATTTAATTGCAATTAATCGTGATTAGTTTCGTCAGGGAAGTGCGATTACTTAAAATGTAATCGTTTGACAGCCCTAATATATATAAATATACGTGTATTTTCCTCTTTAACATCAATGACAGCTTGAAGTCTCTTGTGGTAGTTGAGGATGGAGTTCTCCACCTTCTCTGATGGTAAAGCAGACCATTCTTCTTGGCAAAAAGCCTTTAGTTCCTGTAAATCTTTGTCTGTCTTGCATGAATCCATTTGTGTGTATTGTATATGTAATATATACATATGTTTAAATGGCCTTTTATATAAATTTTCTCAATTATTCAATATAAACGCATTTTAAAGTTGTGTCATATTTTAGTTTCAGTTTGTGTTTTTATTTTTAAAAAGTGTATCTGGGGCGACACCTGCTGGACAAAACACGTTCTCTCGTAGATTAAACTAGTTTAAACGATGATAATACTGTATTCCAAAACTCTGAGCTAGTTTGTCTTGTCACTGTGGGTTTGTGAGAATTAGTTTTTTTTCAGGGAAAGAGCTTTTACTTTCAGATTTAAAATACAGCAAATGCAGTACAATGAGGGGAAACCGACCGCTCGAGCCGAGGTCAAGTTTGAACAAATGTCCATACTTTCAAACCAAAAATCGTGAATATTTATTTTGAAATTACCACAACGAACTAATTGTAACCAATTAGTAATCACCCTTTTGAAACTAATCTTTCTATTTTCATTCATTCCATGCAGTAATAACCAACATGTGAACCCAGCAAAATATTATGCCTTAAATTTGAACACAAATTTTGAATTTAAATTATTGCATAGAAAACTGAGGCAATACATACAAAAGTGCATTCAAATCTTTATATATACGTACTACAAAACAGGGCTATACAAATTGTACATAGACTTGGGTTTCGTGACCATACACATGAGTCGTTTCAAAAATCTCACATTCTTTAAGTTACACGAACTATGGGAATTTAGAATTGCGGTGTTTATGTTTAAGGTTAAAAACTAATTGTTGCCGGTGGAATAATAAGTTGTTTCATGAAAGAAATGTGGACTACAGATTAAGAGGCAAGTCAAACTTAAAAGTAGAATATACACGCACCACCAAAAAGAGTTTCTAACTCTAAAAGAGTTTAACTAGGAGTTACATTTTGAAATAATTTGAGGGAAGAGGTAAATCAATGTACGAACTTGAAACATTTCTAATATAAATATAAAAAGGACATTCATTCGAACTACATTAAAAACGGAATAATTTAATTTTTCCGTTATAGAAAATATTTTTTGTTATAGATTTATCTTGTATCACGGGTTTACGTTAATTTATGATGTCGCTGTGGAAACAGTCTTCATGTGTTAAAGTGGAATATAAAAGGGGGCGGCGCTAGATAAGTTGTACTTCTTTCTACTCCCTTTAAAACATGTATTGTGGAAATTAACATTATGTTAATTGTTAATATATCGTTTTTTTTATTATGTTGTGGCTTTTATGTTGTTATTATTATTTATGTACATGTTTGAATAAATAAATAAAATAAATAAACACCATAATATTTCGAACTGTAGGACGCTGCTTTTAATTATAGTTATCAACATGACTGATTACATCAATATGTAAAACCGACATTTGGCCACATTAAACCAGACTGTCATACATTTACTTACATATATAAAATAAAAATAACAATAGTAAACAATAAAAAAACAATAATGTCAGACAGAACAAGCAATTATGCCAGACACACCTTAAAATGGCAAAAATGGCGTTTTCAGTTACTAGTGCAAACAACTTTAGATTTCAAATGAAAAGCGCAAGATGAAAACAACAATACGATGAGCCTGAAAACAGCTTGACAAGTCCAATTGGTTTAACCGTGGTGACGTCATCACTAGTCGCGGGACCCCGAGCCGTTTTGGTACTTACAACGGTGTTTCTCAATTACTCTGTCGCAGAACCAGACGGCGGAATTGAGTTATCCTTTTGGACTATTTTCAAATGGTATTGTATTACTTATTGATATCTGTCATTTGTGTCGTTGTTATTCAACGTCAGGAGTTAAATCGGTTAAAATTGCGTTTGGTTTTTACTCAGGCAGTGTGTTGAACAGCAGGCGCCGGGGTCCTGACGCAGCGCGCGAGCGAGTGAGTTACCACAGTCTCGGTAAGTTCTGTCACATTTACGTAGATTCGCGTGTTTAGCTCATTTTTTCGCTTGTAAATTGAATTCTTTCTGAATTGAAAATAATTCATTCAGAAACTCACACACGTGTCTTCGGTTACACACACACACACACACACACACACACAGTGTTTGATCCTCAATCTTGTCCTCTTCTTCTGTCTCCAGTGCTTCTCCTCTTACCAAGCTCAGCGCTCCCGCGGCCCCTCAGGCCTCCACCCCTGCTCTGGGGGTCCCGGCGGTGGGGACGGGCTTCACCCTCGGTGCCCTGCCCGCTCAGACCTCGGCGCCCCAGCAGCCGATGGGAGGATTCACTTCGGGACCCCCAAAGTCCAGGCCACCTCGGTCGCCCCGGTCCAGGCCACCCCGGCCCTCGCTCTGACCGGGACAGTCCACAGGTCAAACACACGATTCACTTTAAATTCACTTTTTCTTTGCGCTCGTAGTATCACTTGCACCGATACCACTTTTTTGGGAAAACCACTACCGTATTTTCTGGACTATAAGCTGCTACTTTTGTTCATACTTTTGTGCAGATTTTTTTTCCGCTCTAAACCGGAATTAGAATCAAAGTCACAAAATAAAAACAAGACAAAATAAATGCAAAGAAGAATACGCACTTCCTCTTTAGCAGATATAAGTCGGTCTGTCAAACTCTTCTTTTCAAAAATATTTTCAAATCCTCACTCCTTCATCATGGAACCCACACGAAGAAGTTCGTATCCTCTTCAAATGTACATTTACAATTCAAAATCGTTCTGTTCCTGTAGTAAATATCTAATCTAAAAACATACATATCTGTGGCTTGAAAACCTTTTTTAATAGAGCGGATGCGGCTCATTCACAGGTGCGGCTTATAGTCCAGAAAATACGGTACTTGCATTTCAGTGCTCACAGATGCTGAATACTTAATAAAAACATGATTTAAATTTACAGGTGAGAGCTTGAGAGCCAGTCATGAAAAAATGATCTGAACAATTTTTTATTCTTTGTATTGTAAATTATTGGACATTTTCTGCATAAAAATGAAAAAAAAAAAAAATTCCAAAAAAAGCATTGTTTGTTAGTCCACTGTAACCATGCAACTGCATTACAAGCCAGAGGGGTAGGTATTCACTGGAAATTCCACCAACCAGTCTGACACCGCCATCAAGTGCTAGATACATGCATTACACTTTCATCTT
>CM051502.1:64274-103645 GCA_028031935.1 Paedocypris micromegethes | reverse complement strand
TTTTTTTTTTTTTTTTTTTTATTAATTTTTTTTTTACAATTTTTAACAGACGTCAACATGAAAGAGTGTATGTAGTTTGTTGAAGTCATTTCGAAAACAATGAAATTAGGAACACTACTCCGTTTGGTGCAATATAGGAAAAACACACAAAATAAAAATGTAAGAA
The DNA here is from genome assembly GCA_028031935.1 of Paedocypris micromegethes. Classification (NCBI taxonomy): domain Eukaryota; kingdom Metazoa; phylum Chordata; class Actinopteri; order Cypriniformes; genus Paedocypris; species Paedocypris micromegethes. The sequence goes on along the minus strand of CM051502.1, from coordinate 103,479 downwards.
AACGTGCATTGTGTAAGATAAAATATAAATAATATATCTAGTATAAGTATATGAAATTTAAAGTTAGAGCAAAAAAAGTGCCAAACCCAAACGTTTGTAATAAAACAAACGACATGTTTCAAATAGACTTGTTAACAGTACACAATAAACAGAGTAAACAATTAACAGAGTAAACGGTAAGATAGAAAAGCAAACTTAAGCTATTTATCAGCTGTTACAGAGATGTTTTGCTTTCTAAAGTGTAAAACTGTCTTTTATTTTCCCTCACAAATGTATATAAAAGGTTTGTAAAGCAGAATGAAACAATCTGAGCTGTAGATGATACTCACTCATTATGCTATTATCTGTTTTTGACTAATTTGGGGTGTGAAATCTGTGTGAATAGTTAGATTTATATAGAAAGCAATATATACTGTCTGACTGGAATTAGATTTCTGGTGTCTTCAGAAGTTAAACATCTTATTCTAGCTCAGGTGATTTAAAACATATTCATTTTACTCTCAACCAAACACTGTAGGGTTATTTAAGTGCTAACGCTTTCAAGAACTGTTGAATTTAGTACTGTACTTACTTGTTCATGTCCTGTCGATACTTGAAATTTACGATACTAGAAATTTCAGCTTAAAGTATCTTTCATTTTTATTTTCTTAAGATAAAGATAAAATGTGTCGAAATGAGGAATTTCAAGACGGTAAAGTGCCCAAATAAATAAACTGGCACAATCTTATAGATTTTCTAGAAAAAAGAAATGAAAAAATGTGTTTCAAATTATTTTACATAATACGACATGCATTGAAATGTATTGTTCCAAGACATGTTGTAGATGTTTTGCTTTTCCGCTACATAGATTATCAAAGGCATACAATTATTTCACAGTTATCATCACAAACAAAGTCCTAGCAGAAATTAATTCTAGCAGAAATATAAGTCTAAATGTAATAATTCTGCATTCGTGCCTACAGTATTTATGTTTCAAAGTTCTACATAACACAAGTCGACTATAACTTGAACACGCCTATAACACACTTTCTACCAAAGAAGTTTTCGCCAAAGTAAAATTCTCCTAAACCTAGTTTCTGAAGGTTCACGCCACCGTCTCGTCAGAAACGTGTTTTCGTCGGCAGAAATGTTTTCTGGTGTTTTTCCTCAGCGCTGCTCCGGTGATGTCTTACGCTCAGCTGGAGGCTCTGATCAATAAGTGGAGCTCCGAGTTAGAAGATCAGGAGCGACACTTTCTCCAGCAGGCCACACAGGTCAACGCCTGGGACCGGATGCTGGTGGAGAACGGGGAGAAGGTACGCAAGATCCTTGAGAATCACTGTGTTTTCACAATCCGACATTTTGCACACTTTTGGAAAATGTATTCATCCCCTTGTGGACGTTCTTCTTTGTTTCATACTCCTTTGATTTGGACAAATAATAGGAATGAAGTTGAAAAAGAGAATACAATTTTAAAAAGAAAATTTAAGAAAATTGTTGGCAATATATATGCAATTTTATTTACAAAACATACAAAACTTTTTTATATTTTATATACAAAACTTTAATAAAATGCTTTCACAAAAACTCTAAAATGCAAAAAAATTGTTTCATTGCAACACACACACACACACACACACACCAACAGTTCTGTCCACAAATGTTTACATTCTTCGTCTTCTCAGTTTAATCGTACTTGTGATTGTTCGATTCAAATCAAATTGTGTCATTGTTGTCAGTCTCATCGCTGTTATTGTTTTTTTTTTACACACACTCACACACTCTTATGCTCTCAAACACACTCCACATATAAACACAAAAGACATTTTCTCACATGCACACAACTTTTAAGCAATTGACCCTTAAAACACACTTCACTCAAACACGCTTTAAATACACAAACAAACCCTAAAGACACCCAAGACGCGTTCACACAAATATTTTAACACTTAAAACACACATTCATACATATATAACCGACATTTTGTTGTTTTGAAGAATCCGTCAGAATTCAATAAAGTATTTAATTCCGTTATTTAAAGTACATTCCAGTATTTAAAGTCTCATCTGGTTTAAGATGCTGGTGTTTAACAGATTGTCATTGACTTTTCTTTTTAGATTACAACGCTGCATAAAGACATGGAGAAAGTAAAGCTGGATCAGCGAAGGTAACCCACCGGAATAACCCGAGATGGTTCCAGCTAGAGCTGCTCCGATAGCGGTGTCGGATAACTTGTTAAAAGTCATACAGTATAAGCTTTTACTGGCTCAATAACAGAAATACAGAAACATTAGACATGTCGCGACACTTAACAGAGACAAAATAACACTGGAAGAAGAAGGATTAAACTAAACACAGTACAATAATTTATATAACAACAAACAGAAACTACAAACCACGTTAGCTTAGCGCTAACAAACAGGAGCGTCTCGCAGAAAGAGTTGAAACGGTCGTCAATGAAGAACACGGGCAAGAAGTAAAAAAAAATGAAAGGAACAGACACAATCAAAACGCTGGGTCTGATAAACGGGGGATAATAATCCTTCGATTCTCTTCACACAGCGTCAGATAAACAAGTGCAAGGACAAAAACAGATGCAAAGACTCTTGGGAAATGAAGTTCTGACCACTAGAATTGACTTTTTGTTATCTATTATTCAAGAAAAGCTATATCAAAATGATACGAGTCACAAGAAAATAGTATGTTTAGGAGAATATTAATGTAATTGAACCAGAAATGTAAAAAAAATTATTATAATTTTTTTTTGGAATTTGTATTTTGTGCCTGAAATATTTGGTGGTGCTTATATTTGCGTAAATACGGTATATTTATTCTGTAATATGTTGCATGCTTTTCATTTTAAATGAATGTTCTCAAATACAAAAAAAAATACTTGCTTTTTTTAGTTATCTTATGACTAAAGCTGTTAGCTGTACATTTAAATCATGTTTTTATTAAGTTATTATTTTTATTTTTTATATACTGTTATTAAGTTATTACTCGTTTTCGAAAAAAGTGTTCTGTGACGTTGCTCTGGCGCAGACTGGACCAGGAGCTGGACTTCATCCTGTCGCAGCAGAAGGAGCTGGAGGATCTGCTGGCTCCTTTAGAAGAGTCCGTGAAGGAGCAGAGCGGAACCATCTACATGCAGAACGCCGACGAGGAGCGAGAGCGAACGTGAGGAGCGGAGCACGTCCCTGCTGAGGCAAAGCACTCACTACGTGTGCTGCAGGTACAAGCTGGCGGAGAACGTGGACGCTCAGCTGAAGAGAATGTCCCAGGACCTGAAGGAGATCATCGAGCATCTCAACACGTCCAGCGGAGCCGCCGACACCTGCGACCCGGTGCGTACAACACGCTGCTTCCACTGGTCCAATCGCAATGCACCATCATTAGCACCATCATATTAGAGCTGCACCATTCTGGGTAAAATGACAATCACGGTTTTTTTTTTGCTTGGAATAAAGATCACGATTCTTTCTGGATATTTTATTAATTTAAATATTGAACCGTGAAAATCAGGTTTACAAGCAGCAATATAACAACACGTATTAGGAATTGCTTTAATTATTTATAAATGGAATGGAAAAATATAGTGTCGTGTAAAATTAATGTTGAAAAGAAAAACAAATCACCATTGAACGTAATAAAACTAAACATTTACATGAGCAAGTACAGTATTATGTCCAGTTGAGGATTATTAGAATTGAGTGAAATGATTAGCTCTGTTTAAAAGCACTTTTGAAATACTTATCAAACGATGATTATTTTAGAGGGGCTAATAGTTTTGTCCTCAACTGTAGATGTTTGCTGTGTGTGGTTTGCTGAGTGTAAACGCACACACTTCAGAATAAAATCCTTTTTCAGGTACTAAAATGTCGGAGTTGATACTAAATACCGTTGTATTTAATCATTCATTCTCTCTGATTTTGTTTTATTTATTTATTTTTTTAAACTCGACTGCAGCTCATCTCACATATACTAATTGCAGGTAATTAGCGCGCGTGATCGCAGCTGCGCAAAAACGCATGTGTCCTGCGTCATCACGCCCCTTGAGATGCGGCCCAAATACGGCAGAGAGTAATGCAAGATCACCTTTCTTTATAATATTTAGGGTGCTTTCACACCTGCCTTTTTTAGTTCGCTTGAATCGCACCAGAGTTCGTTTCCCTGTTTGGTACGGTTCGTTTGGGCAGGTGTGAAAGCGACAATCGAACTCTGTTCCGCACCAAAAGCGGACCAAACAAGCGTGCCGAGACCAAGAAAAAAGCTGGTCTCGGTACGCTTCCAAACGAACTCTGCTACGGTTCGCTTGTGGTGTGAAAGCGGTCTCGGAGCGCTTGAACTTGAACCGTACCAAATGCAAAAACAACTGCGCATTTTGACTAAATTCCGCTGCCGTAGTGACGCTGCGCTGAGGAATAACTCAGGTAAATGTCCGTGTCAGCTTTCCCCTGAAGTGAATGATTGCGCGTGCAGCATTCAAATATTCTTTTGCAGTCGCATCTGCACTACACTCTCGGAATATAAATGTGTGTATATAATAAATGTTTGTCTCAAGCGATCAATACAAACTAGCTAACTTATATAGTTTAATACAGGCACAGAGCCAGCGCAGTCGTCTCTCCAGACTGAATAATGTTGTCTGCTTTATTTATGGAATTTATCCACAATTCTGATTAGTTGAAAAGCAGTTTAAGAACTATTTAAGGGACACATCTGGCCAATGAGTGAATTTTGACTAAATTCCGCTGCCGTTGTGACGCTGCGCTGAGGAATATCTCCGATTCCATGTCACGCTTTCTCCTCAAGTGAAGATGCGCCTTCGCCGCGTGCAGTATTAAAATATTTGTTTTGCAGTCTCATCCGCGCTACACTCTCGAAATATAAATGTGTGTATATAATAAACATAATAAACTATATTCACGTTCTGTAGTTTAATAGGCACAAAGCCAGCGCTCTCAAAGACCTCCGTGAACTTGGCCCCCCACCCAACGCCAAAAAATGTGGAAATAGTCTCCTTCGTTTGTGCTCGTTTGTGCTGCAAAAAGTTTCGTTTGTGCTTTTATAATTTTTCAGATATTAAACAAAATAAATTAGCTTAAATATAGCTTAATATCTGGAAAACCAAAGAAGCTCAAACGAAAATCTTTGCAGCACAAACGAGCACAAACGAAGGAGACTGTTTCCGTTCATTTCGGAGCTATCTGGGGGGCTGAGTAACCATGACCTATAAAATATTTTTTAATATCTGAAAAAAAAAGCACAAACGAAACTTTTTACAGCACAAACGAGCACAAACGAATGCGACTATTTTCGCATTTTTTGGCGTTGGGGGCCAAGTTCACAGAGGTCTCTCAAAGTCGTCTCTCCAGACTGAATAACGGCATGTTGTCTATTTGCTTATTTATGGAATTTACCTGCTAAATAACTAATTTTGATTCGTTGAAAAGAAGTAGAAATATTAAAGGACACATCTGGCCAATGAGTGACGTGAATGTTGTCACATGACTGAGTTTTGGTTCGGTTCGGATGAGAGCAAAAAGTGTGGTGTGAAAGGGGACTAAAATGCCAGAGAAATGCAACAATGTATCATTATAGTCCCTTGGTCCGGACCAAATGAACCGAACTACAGGTGTGAAAGCACCCTTAAACTCTGATCGATCGGCTGAGTTTCGCTTGATGCGCGCGTGAGCGGAGGAGAAAAGTAGTTTCTGTCAGACCGCTAGTCCGCTCGCGCGCATCAAGCAAAACCGCATCAGCCGTTCGATCAGAGAGTTATAATAGGCAGAATCGTATAAATGCTGGATTCAGATAGTGAAGAGGCAGGATCGAGATCGCGATCTTTTAACGATTAATCGTGCCGCTCTACATCATATAGAAACATATATGGCACTCTACTGTAGTGTTGTCACGATTCTAGAAATAGCAACGTCGATATGATACTGAGAAAAGTATCAATACTCTATACCATTTTCAATATCACGGTGAAATGTTTTTTTGCTTTTTTCATTAAGAAAAAAAATACATAACAAGACTGGGACATGAAAACATGTCTGAATGAGGAATCACAAGGCAATGAAGTGCAACAATAAATTATATTTTATTATAATAATAATAATAATACATTTTTTTATTATATTAAATTATAACTATACATTTTTTCCAGACTAGAAAAACTCAACTCCAAAGTTTTTAAAAGATTACATTAAAACTAAATGAGTTTGGTAGGTGCTCTCGGTTCCAAGCCAAAAATGTATTTTAAAAAAAAAAAAGAAGTATTTTTTTTTTCTTTGTTTTTCAAAAAAAGCTGGTAGTGTGAGTTTTTTCTGCAGATTGTTGATCCTCAGATTCTGTTCTGGTGCTTTTTAGAAATGTTTTTGTACTTGTATTTGTCTTTATTGTTAGATCAACTTTTTGAAATGAATAAGCTTCTCAAACATGTATTAATCTCCTGTTTAATACGCACAAAAACACTCACACACTTTCATTTTTTATTTCAACTAGACTGGTATAGTGCTATAATTTGTATTTATAATTTGCTATAATATACATTGTACACGTGTATAACTTGTGTATGTGTGCACCGTGACAATAAAGGCTATTGTGTTCTATGACACTGACGTCTGCTTCTCTTCTCTTCTCGTCCGCAGCTGCAGCAGATCTGCAAAATACTAAACGCGCACATGGACTCGCTGCAGTGGGTGGAACAGAACTCGGGTTCGTGTCTCACACGTCATTACCACCTTTTCACAAAAAATCTCACAACACACACGCGCTCAAAATACTCAAAGACATTCACATTCAAAACTCACTACAAGTCTCACACACACACACACACACACACACACACACCCCACACACACACACACACACACACACACACAACAGACACATCACACACTACAAAGGTCTCACACACACACAAACCCAAGAAAATACAAACACACACACACACACTCACACATTCCAAACACACTAAAACTGTCACACACACACAGAACCCCCAAACACACAAAAAAACACACAGACACCTTATTCCAAACAACCACAAAAAACAGTCACACACACACACGCACAACACAACAAAACGTATCAAACACACGCACTACAACAAGTTCACACACAGACACGCAAATTTTAAAACTCACACAACACACACACAACCGCCCACACACTCTCAAAACACACAAAAAACAGTCACACACACAAACCCAAGAAAACACAAAAACAGTCAACACACACACACACATATTATAATATTCAAAACAGTCACAATACCCACACACATACACACATATTCGAAAACACACAAAAAAAGACACACACACACACTCACACGCATACAAAACACAAAACAATCATGCATCACACACACACACACACACAATCAAACAAACACAAACTCAAAACACACAAAACTGTCACACACAGCACACACACAGACACACACACACAGACACACACAGACAGACAGACAGACAGACAGACAGACAGACAGGTGATGTGTTGTGATGGTGTGTGTGCAGTGTTGCTCCAGAGGCGAGTGGAGGAAGTGTCCAAGCTGAGTGAAAGCCGCAGTAAGGAGCAGGAGAAGAGCTTCCGCCTGAGCTTCCAGTGACGCTTCATCACAGCTTCTCAATCCCAACGTTACTTTAGGTTTGATTACAAATAAAACTTCTTTTTACCTGGATCACTAGACGTTTTGTTTCTCTCACGCTTGAAGGAACTGGATTTAACGTTAATAGTGCTCATGTTTGTTCAACTACATTGATGTATATTCATTAAATACAGGGTTCTTCTCACTGACTCGGAGAGTGAGACAGAGAGAGAGAGAGAGAGAGAGAGAGACGGATAAATAAAGTAAGTGTGTAATAAACAGGTGGTGATCACTATGATCCAGGTCTGATTAAAAGTGCAGAAAAGCATCAACACCTTTATTGTTGCAGTGTTTTGTTACACTTTGTTAAACTAAAACACACTTTGCAAAAATTTTTAAAGAATGGAAGATGTCCAATTTCTTACGTGAAATAAAGTTAATACAAAATTTGCCTACAATGTTAGTAAAATGTACTAGTACTAAAATGTAATGTCCATTTTTCCCCCACTGCAAAACTTTCCCCAACATGATAATGTTTCATTTTGATTGTGTTTAGACATAGTTTTAAATATATATTTTACCACATCTGTATGTTTCTGGAAGAACTGTCTAAAAAATATAGTGATTCAGTTCATATAATTGTTCAAGTTTTTTTTTTATATAGAGCTTTTCTTAGTTTGAGACCAACGTAAAGTCGCTATTTGTAACACCAGGCTACATGTTTATATTACAAAGATTATGAGTGGGTCAAATTAACCCGTATTAAAAGTTTAAAAATAAAAACCAAATCCTTAATTTGAATTTAATAAATCTTTTTTTTTTGCTTTGAAACTTCTCCTGCTTGTCTTAGTGTAATCTACACATACACAAAAAATGGTTCAGTTGACATATTTGTAACGCCTGCTACATGTTTATGTTTAAAAGATAAAGTTCGGGTCACTTTGACCCTTCAGACAAACTGGAAGCTAAAAAGAGTTAGAAAGATCAAAAATGTATTTCTTTACCCGAGAATGTATTTCTTTATTGTAATAAATTACATGACAGAAGAAGAAAACTTTTATTTGTCCCAACAATAATACATTTACATTTTGCAGCAGCCACAATGGTAAACAATAAATAAAGATAAAGAATCAGAGTGGAAAAATATTGCACAATGTTGATATACGAATTAGATACGAATGAAATGAAAACAAAAAACTATATATACATTGCACAGATTGTTGATATGGAAGTTTTAAACGAGTGTCATTGAAAGGCCTGGTTAGAGATATCAACAGCAAACAGAAGAAAAGATCTTCTGCGCTTTCTTTTACGTTTGATATTTCTTGGTCATTGGGTTCTAACATTTGACAAAAGGGGCCGGACCGGGCGTTCTGGTCCTGCAGCTGTCAATCACATTCTCACCAGCCAATCAGAGTAAGGCCCGCCCCCACGTGAAGCTAGTGCCAAAAGTCCAAACGAAAAATGGAAAACGGACGAAAAAATCTGAAACGAAAACATTTTCTCAAACCAAAACGTGAAGATTTTCGGTTGTTTCTTAGAAATTTACGTTTGATATTTTTGGCATCTTATTCCATAGACTGACACTTTAAAAATAAATGTTAAAAATATACCAATACAATTCCTTCACGTACATTTTGTGTTTATGGTCCTGCTTTTTAAAATGTGTTACAGAAAAAACTAAATAGACCTTCATAACAGATTAACCAGAATTACATTTAAAAATATCTGACGTTCGTTTAACTTTTACAAGCTCAGACTGAAACACTTAGGTGAGAGCATCTTGTCTCCGGGTGAGGGGGGCGCTTTCTTTTCGGACACCTAAGGGCCTGCGCGAGCCAATCAGCGTCCTCCTGCTCCACAGCAGCGTGGATCCGGCTCCTCAGGACCCCGAAGAGGATGGATGTCATGACGGCGAGGAGATGACAGGCGTCTGCAGGTAATGATGACATCTGCATGTGGACCTCGCGCGATGACGCGTCGGATGAGAGCGGGAAGACGTAGGTACCACACACGCACTCGGTGTCTTTGAGTCGCGTGTCTAACGAAAAAATCCGGCGCGCGTCCACGTGAGCCGCGAAAAAATTTCAGACGGGGGGCGCGCGCACACGAGCCCAAGTCTCGCGTGCGCCATTTTAGCGCCTTTCGAGCCGTCCGGCAAGATGGCGCTCTCGCTTTGTCTGCTCCGGTCGGCGTAAATCAGCACTTTCATTCCGCCCGGGAGATCAACGCACAGCCCGGGTGATTTAGAAACAGCAGTGCCCGGGCCCGGAAGATTTAGCGGCTTGTTCGGGAGATGAGCACGGAGTTATTCAGGTGAGTAGCGGACGTGGCCGGGGAAACGCACTTTTGCACCGCGATTGCGCGCACAACTGCAACTAACAGCGCGACGCCGCGTTTAAAGTGACTTTGCGCTCTTTTTGCACACAAATCGGCCGTTTTAGGGAGTTGTGCGCGGCCGGGAGTCCGTGTCATGCGGCTGATGTGCTTCAACTAGGCCTTTTTACCTCACCAAATTTGCCGCGACGCGTTGAAACGCCGCGTGAAATGCGCGTTTGAGCAGCTTTTGCGGAGCGTTTGTGTATTTCCGGCGTCTTTCTCGTGTTGTGATGACGTGATAAGCCGTTTCAACCGTGTTATCAGCGCGCGTCGGGCTCTCTTTTTTTTCTCTCTCGTGTATTTTAATTTTAATTGAAACATTAATGTGGCGATGCGTTGTCGTTTGATTGTGTGCTTGGTGTAACGCGCGTGTTGTAGTGTTGTTATCAGTGCGCGTCTTCCGTTCTTTTACCGGCTTGTTGTGTCGCGCGCTAATAGTTGACGGCCTGTCTGTGACGTCAGCACGCACGCGCGCGCACGCCTCAGTTCGCCTCACGTCAACAAACGCGTTTGCTGATTTACTCGTTCATTAAATTATTTCCTATTTTATTCCCCTTGCTGATGCAATGTGTGTGGGCGTTATTTATTATTCCGCTTTACTGACATTCAAGATAAGAATAAAAAAAACTTTGTTATTCTAAGACGGGAGACATTTTTAGGGAACCAACAGCACACGGAGAGAAACAGTATAGTTTATTCGTTTAATAATTGTTTTTTTACGCCATTTTAGCACCAATTCACAATTTTACACTTCAAAAAGAAAAGCATCTCAATAACAGCCAATAAATAGCAACGGATGCACAACATTTCAATGTAACTTTTACAAAATAGATAACATTTTTCATGTTTTCTGTTAAAAATTGTTATAGCCTTTGTGTTAAAACATTAATAAAAATGTCCGAATATAACGGTCGTCTAATATCACCAAATTGATCACAGTCAATTCAAATGTGCATTTCTGCACCATTAATAAATATAAATGAGTGATTCTGGAATGTCCAATTCTACATCTGATAAAAACAACTTGATCATTTCTGTTCTTAAAACAATAGGTGAATCTTTTGTTGACAGATAGATTCACTTCATAAAGTTTGTTATTTTTACATTCGTCCCATTCACATTGCCATTTAATACCCTTAATTTACTAGTTACTCGTACTCGCGTACTATTTACGCGTATTTACTTCTGATTTAATGTCCACGTGAAGAAACGGTATAGTAAAATAATGAGACCAAATACAAACTGGTAAAACACAACTTATAAACATACACAGAACACCTTATAACACGATAGAAAATACTGAAGATAAAATACTTGTGTAGCATAAGGTGCTTTTATTACTATAAATTACAGCTGCGTGATTCTGGAATAAATGAGAATCATGTTTTTTTTTAGCTTAGAACAAATCAGGATTCTGGAATTTTTTTTTTAATGTTTAGGATATAACCCTGAACATCCAGTTGTATAGAATAGAATTACATGTGTAACACAATAACATAGTGTTTTTTTTTTTTTTTGCTTAGAATAAATCACGATTCTGGAATTTTTTTTATGTTTAAGATATAACCCTGAAAATCTAGTTGTATAGAATAGTATTACACGTATTTGTCTGTGACAAAACGTGCAGCATTTGTCCCACCAAACCAGGCCTGTTCTGATTACTCCACGAGTAAGTCCGGCCCGTCAGAAATTGCCTATTTCCTCTCAATATGGAGTGTGAAAATTGGTGTGTGAAAAGAAAGAAGATGAAAGGTTTCCTCTGCTTCAGGTTGGATTTGCACGGGTGGAGTAGATGCACCTTTTTATTTCTCGGGGGCTTGTGGGAATGTAGTCGACACTGACGAATACAAATGAGGAACCGAAATATTCACGTTTCCTATTTGTGATCAGAACTCGAGTCTGAAAAAATGCAAATAATATTGTTGTCTGACTCGGAACATAAGACACAGTCTAGTGCTTTACTGCAAAATATGTTACAAGACCTAATGTTCTTTACTGAGAAAACCGTGCAAATGTTGATTGTCCGGATTGTTATTATGATTATTATATTTTTTCCCCATAAATTTAATCAAATCTATTACAATTAATCACAAAGTACACTTAATTGGGATTGACGAAATAATTATAAATTCATAACATAGATTAAAAAACAGCAACAAAAATGGTTAATAAAATTTTTTCAATTTAAAAAGTAATACTATACTATATAGTATATAATACTATTTTACTAATACTTTTAATAATAAATTAATAAATGTTGCCTCGCATCTTTAATTTCAGTCAAATAATGTATTTCTGGTTGACTTATTAATAGTTTCTTTGTTTACTTTGCGACAAAACACACTGTGAATGTGCTTACATGAACTCAAACGCAACTTAACTGACTCACACACTCACAATGTCTTGTTTTGTGTTTCAGATCCAGCAAATTAAATACACTGGTGACAAAACTTCATGAATTCTTGGGTCAACCTCCAGTCGACGAAAGCATCAGCGATTCCACAGGTGTGTTTGTGTGTGTGTGTAGATGGATATTTAGTTGTGTGTAATATGTGTGTATTGGATATAAACGTGTGTATACAGATTCACGCACACACACTTGTGGCAAATTTGTTTATTGGGGATAAAAACTTCAACAAAGCAACAAAGCTTTTATATTTAGGAAAATTCATGAAAATGCGACAATCTTGTTCATTCATTCTAGTGTTTTGTACAACTCAAAATTATTTGAGCTTTACAAGAGTTTGAATAAATTACAGTGTAAGATGTATGTTTTTGGTGTTCTAAAATCTAAAAGCGACTTAACTTTTAAATTATAATAATAGTTTAATTAGTTAGTTTAATTATTTAACAGAAATGTAAACTAGAGAAAAGCTAAAAAATCATTGTTTTTCCTTAGAGAACATGGCTTCAAGCGAGATCACGGAGGACGGGATGAACGAGGTTAGTGATTCTGGAGCCGTGCTGCTGATGCTGCCGCCATGAAAAAATCATCCAGCGTGTGGAAGTGGAAATGACTAAAACATGCCTTCTGATTTATTCATTATGCTCTTCCTCAGCCCGGCTGCTCATCAGAAGTGACCAAGCCGTCTCGCTCTAAGAGGTGAGCCACACACCACGCAGGGTTCTGGACTCGGCCCGTTTCAGAAGATGGCTAATCGAAGAAAACGTCTGTTAAATGGATTCAATTTTGTTTCCATTTCAATTCAACAGTTCTAATTCAATTAAATTTCTAAATATTGCATTGACCATATACAGTTAACTATTAACATATAAAATATATACAAAGGAAAAAAAAATTTCAAAAATCAAAAAGAATACATTTCTTATTTTTATGAACTTTTCTTTCGATCCAAATAAATGTATTCTCAACAAAGAGAAAAATAAATACAGTAAAATAAAATTATTTAGAATTGCATCACGTTTATAAGTAACAAATGGTTGCACGGTGAAAGAAAGAAAGCAGTTTGATCAGCAGATGGCGCTTCAGGTGTGTTGCATTTCTGCTGGTGATTGTTGCTCCACACGCGGCTACAGATAGCTTTTTTTTTAAGGTTCCGTGAATGTAAAACGAATCCCTATATCTGAGCGATGTTTCCTGCTTCTAGTAGACGTTATTGAAGTCATTTAGCTCGTCTCTATCCTCGCCAGCTCAACGTGTTTTTCCTGCAGCTGAAAGGCTCCGTGTCCTGATTGGTTCTTTTTGCGTTTGCACCCGCCTTTCTCCACAAGCTCGGATTATGATTGGACGTCTTCACGAAAGGCTTGTTTAGTCTTAATTCGTTGACGAAAGTGTCAATAAATGAAGCCTTTTCGTCCCTAAGGGGAGTTTTTATATAGTTCTCGTTTTCGTCCGGGAATAAGTGTTGTTTACGAAGACGATGACGTTAATATTTCGTCAGCAGAGCTAACACTGCCATAAGTCATTATACAGTGATTAACCCTTGCACTCTTCCACTCGAAGGAAACCGACGTTTGTGACTCGTCACACGGGCGCGGAGGATCCAGAAAGTGCGGACCGCATCGAGACCGACGCCTGTGCGGAGGACGACGCCCACAACCACAGTCTGGACATCAGTGAACTCCCTCAAGGTCGGCCTGACCCCCTGCACGCCCCCCCTGAGACTGAAGCTGTGACATCACTTCCTGCAGGCACAGTGGTGGTGACGCCGCAGCCGGTTTCAGACGAGCTGAAGGACGAGTTCCGAGGGCCGGAGTTCCGCAACAGAGGAGGCAAAGCCAAAGAAGACGCGCCACGGAAACGGACCGGTAAAGCCGCGTAGAACCCGACTCCTTCGTCCTAGATCTATACGATATACCGGTTTTGAACCATGCGGCTTATACAAAGATGCGGCTGTTCTGCAGACGTCTTTCTCTAAACCGGAATTAGAATCAAAGTCACAAAATAAATAAAAGACAAAATAAATGCAAGGAGGAATACGCCACTTCCTCTTTAGCAGATATAAGTCGGTCTGTCAAACTCTTCTTTTCAAAAATGTTTTCAAGTCCTCACCCCTGCAAATGTACATTTACAATTCAAAATCCTTCTGTTCCTGTAGTAAATATCGAATCCAAAAACATGGATATCTGTGGCTTGCAAAACTTTTTTTATTAGAGTGGATGCGGTTTATATGCAGGTGCGGCTTGTTTATCTTTTTTTATTTTTATTTTTTAAATTGAGCAGATGCGGCTTATATACAGGCGCTGCTTATAGTCCAGAAAATACGGTAATTGAAAAATTTGATTCATTGGACATTTTACCAGCAGGTGTTCCTGGGTCCTAGTGTCCTCGTCATGTCACGGCACGTTGCCTGTTAACCCCTGATGTGCTGAAACGGATCGGCCATGTTGTCGTGGTGTTAGAGCGCCCTCTAGTGGTGTCCGATCCTCGAAGCGCGTTTTGCAGTTATGGCGAAAATGGCGTAGAATAGGACGGAAGTTCTGTGGGCTGCAGTGCGAGACGCAAGTCTATGCAAAGGAAGTGTTTAAGTTTTTTTAATTGTGGAGAAATATCTTAAGATAGAAAGATCGATGAAAATAAGTAAATATTTAGTAATGACTCATGTAATATCATCAGCACTGATTTATGTAAAAAAATGTTTTATTTTTACACTTATTGCGCTCCTTAAAGCCCTAGCAAAGGAAATTTAAATATTTTTTTATTTAATGAGACCAAATACAAGACCTTTTTTTATTTAATGTTTTGCCCTTTGCATTGTTTAAATAAAATACATTTTTAAATAAAAAAAAATACATTTTAAAATTATTTGATAATATTATGTTATAATTATTATTGGACTGGATTAAAATTTTTTAAAATAATTAGAGGGAAACACACACACACACACACACCCCGATCTTCTATAGGATTATTTACTGAACGCCGTGCCTAAATCGTACAATCTCTTTGTTCTTATGAAAAAAGTAAAAATAAATCACTTGCACATTTGGAATCAAAATAAACTATTTAGTTAAAATTAGACGAGCCGTTCTCCTCGTGAAAGAAAATGCCATATATCCTGTGCATTTCTCGCTTCTTCTGTAAGTTTTGTGTTAATGTAAACAACTGATTGTTGTAACGAAAGTTAAACTCTTTGTGTAATAACTGTTGTAATAAAAGTTCTCGCTATATACACATCAATTTGCTGCTTTTACTCTTCTCCGTTAACTCTGTGTGTTGTTGCCTGTGTTCAGACGCGCCGCTGCACGAGGTTGTGAACTGCACGGCGTGTGGACAGCAAGTCAATCATTTCCAGCGCGACTCGGTCTACCAGCATCCCGCTCTGCACGTCCTTATCTGCAAGGTACCAGAAGAGTCCAGCACACCAGCCTGAACCTCTGTAATGACTTCCTCCTCCTCCTCCTCCTCCACAGTCGTGCTTCAAGTACTACATGAGCGATGACATCAGCAAGGATGAGGACGGAATGGATGAGCAGTGCAGGTAATATTAATCCTTTAAGTTAATTGTGTTCAATCTCTTTAATCTGCAGGTTAGAATCATGTTTTTTTTTTTATAAACCGGCGTGAGATAATGTCAATATTGCAAATTGTCAATATTGATATTTGTTTCATTTCAAATAAAATTCTCTTTTTTTTTTCAACAGCCTTGAGACTCCGTTTTTTTGCATCCCCACATTTTACATGTGTTTATTCGTCTAATATTTGTTTTATAGTTTTTTATCAAAAATGTATGTCAAACTTAACAAATTAAATAAAACAAAAATCATATATAAAAATAGTTATAAAAATGTAATCGTATCGTGACACATAATTGTACATTTTTATATTGTATATAAGTTCATGTAACATTTTGAGTTTGCCTTGAAACGACCTCTGAAGCGGAAATGGCATTACATGAAATGAATCAGTCAATCAAACAATTAAAAAAATATATTTTGAGTACGAAAGTCTATTTCCAAGAGAAGAAATATTCCTGCATTCTTCGTAGCGACAGATAGAGAGGCTGATTGATGGTCAGATTTATTATTTGTTGTTCTCTTATTGTGTCTTGGCACATCAACAACAGTTGTTCCGTCCACCCGATGAGACCCATTTGGCCATATTTTAAGATATTGTATTTTCTGGACTATAAGCCGCACCTGTATATAAGCCGCATCCGCTCTATGAACGATTTTGAATTGTAAATGTACATGTATGTAACTAAATAGATTCTTTCCTAACCTGCATTTTAACACGGCAGCAACTTTGCTGATTAAAACGGGACAGAAAACAAGAGAAAATAAACGGTATCTACTGTATTTATATTCATTATCAAAAAATATGCATAATAGCTGCACCTTTGTATAAGCCGCATGGTTCAAAACCAATGAAAAAAGTAGCGGCTTATAGTCCAGAAAATACGGTAATTACGGTTTTATTCAGAAAATGTTTTAACAGATGTTTTTAAGAACGTTTTACCACAAAAGATTTTACAATTTCTATCAGAAATCAACATGAAAGATTGTATCTACTTTGTTGAAGTCATTTTGAAAAGTTGTGTATTTTATTGCTATTTATCGACTGTGAGCGAGACGTATGTATTTCTAAAATTTGAGTAAAATTGTCAAATACCATGTTGCCATTTGAAGCTAAGATGTGGTCAAAAATCGAACCAATAAATAAATGTAAGATAATTGCCATATTTTTTTGAAACGATGACTTCCCGCCTCCGTTTCAGGTGGTGCGCGGAAGGTGGCAACCTGATCTGCTGCGACTACTGCAGCAACGCCTTCTGCAAGAAGTGCATCCTGCGCAACCTGGGGCGCAAAGAGCTGTCGGAGATCACCAGCGAGGGCAGCAAGTGGCACTGCTACGTGTGCAGCTCGGAGCCGCTGCGGGAGCTGGTGAAGACCTGCGAGAAGGTCCTGCTCAACCTGGAGACGCGGGCCAGGAAACCCCGGGCCGAGCCGGACAAGAGCAAGCGCGAGACGCCCAAAGCCAAAGCCGCCCAACGAGAGAAGCCCACGGTCAACGGGCAAGACCACGCCACCGACTCGGCCGGGACGCTGACCTTCTCCTACAAGAAGCTCACGGTGCCCAAGGACCTGCTCAAGAAGACCAAGAAGCTCATCGAGACCACCAACGGCTTGAATCGCACCTTCGTGCAGTTCCTGGAGCAGACGGCGTCCGAGCAGCACGTCAGCGCCGTCAGTTACAGGCACCTGAAGGCCTTTAAGTCGGTGCTGAGCGACCTGAGGAAAGCCCACCAGGCTCTGGAGGAGTCGCTGGAGCGAGAGTTTGAGCAGAAGGGCCTCAAGTTCCAGAACGGCGAGGAGCCCAGACCATCAGAAGTTCACACGGAGGAGAACGCCCTCCACTCGCATCACCCCGAGCCTCCCAGCCAGGACCTCACGCACCACACACACCTTCTGGACCACACCCACACGGAAGCCAAGGAGACCTGCCCCCCGTCTCCCGCAGGAGCTCCGGAACCTTCGAAAGACCAGGACGTGACCAGCAACGGAGACTACGAGGAGAATCCTGAGGAGTCTCTGGATAAAGACATCGTCTCCGTTCCTCCGTCGGTTCCCGAGGAGCTCTTCGAGATGGTGGAGAGCCTCGCCGTGAAGAAGGAAGACGACCTGTTGGCCAACTCTCTGGACGGGAACTCGTCCTCCAGCTCCGACGTCAAGGAGTCCAAGAGTCTGGCCAGAATGGGCAAGAAGCTGGTGGTCAAGCTGACGCCGGTTCCTCTGAAGATCACCATCAAGCGGGATAAAAGCAAGCGCTCCTCGCCTCCGGACGACAACGACGGAGATCTTTCGCCAAAGGAGGGTTCGGACAGCAGGCATTCGCCCCGCACCAAGACCACGCCCTTGCGCAAGTCTCCAGAGGGGAAGAGCAAGCGTAGATCCCGCTCGTCCGCGGCCGGTGAAGCTCGGAGCGACTCGGACTCGGACGAAGTCCCGGCCGTGCTGCAGGAGGCCGGTCTGAAAGCCTCGTCAGACGAGAGCCAGCACAAAGACGCCAAAGTCACCAAGAAGAGGAGGTCCAGCTCTCGCCAGACCCACAAGGAGAAGGCCAAGCGCAAAGCCCACCAGGACTCGTCGGGTTCCGAGCAGAACCGAGAGAAGAGTCCCAAGAAAAGCAAAGGCAAGAAGAGGAGGAGGGAGTCGGACTCGTCCAACCACAACTCTGACCTGGAGACGCAGATGAAGAGTCTGGCCAAGGCAGGACGTGCCAAGAAGTCAACCAAAGGCGTCAAGAAGGAGGAGGTGACCTCCAGTAGCAGGGAGGCCAAGAAAGCCCCCAAGAGGTCGTTTGAGCGAGTGCGGAGGTCACAGAAAGAGAAAGCCACAGTGGAGAAGGAGTCTTCGTCTAGTGATGAGGAGGAGGAGGAGGAGGAGGAGGAGATGGCGGCACACTCTGGAGAAGAAAGTGACCAGCAGAAGATCAAACCCATTCTGGACTCGGCGATGACCAGTGTCGATGGTTTCCATCAGTCGTCAGGTCAGTCCTCAAGAAGCTTTGAATGAACCTGTTGCTGGAGTGAAAATGAATCGTTTTTTTTGTCCAGAATGTTAAAAATGAAATGACTCGACGTTTCAGGACATTGCGTATTTGCGAAAGTTAGTTTATAAAAAGAATCTGAGGAATTCTAGACAGACCGATTGGTTTGAACTTTATACCATAATGAAGCTTGAGGCTTTAATGGTTTGATGCTTTCTTGAAGATGAGGAGGAGAAGGAGGCGGTGGATGTGAAGGACGCGGCCGGCGAGGTGCTGGATGATGACGACGACCCCGAGAACAGGTCTCTGCTGTTTTAAATCTCACACACACACACACACACACACACAACTTTACGTGCTTATGTGACGGTTTTTTGTTTCATATTGAGATGGATTTATTTATAGACAAATAAACGTAGCTTCTAAATTCTCGATTAATTTTCATTTGGGCAAAAGTGAAACCTGTTGTGGAATCTCTGTTGAATTTGAATTCTTTAATCCAATCTTTAAAAATGCAATCAACCTCATGTGACAGACGTGGTCACGTGTAGTGGCGACACAAACCATTTCCTCTGACAATGATTTTGATAATTATTGGTAATACAAATTGTCAAAATGTAACCAAGGCCCTAGGGGTGGGGGATGGGCAGTACGTTTTCAGATTTTAGTATTTAATTTAGTATTTCAAATTTAGCGTTTATTTAAACATGCATTTAAAAAAAAAGACGAATATAAAGTGATTTAGCATTTTAACTTACTGGAACCAATGAAAACAGCCGTGTTATGGTATTTGAAGTTTCATT
Organism: Paedocypris micromegethes; assembly: GCA_028031935.1. Lineage (NCBI taxonomy): Eukaryota > Metazoa > Chordata > Actinopteri > Cypriniformes > Paedocypris > Paedocypris micromegethes. The sequence goes on along the minus strand of CM051502.1, from coordinate 83,767 downwards.
TTATATATATATATATATATATATATATATATATATATATATATAAAAACGCAAATCAATTTTTTGTTTTAAAATGTCCGGAACCTTTTTAAAATTAGACTTGATTATATATCCTCGTTTATACTTTGATCAAGGAAAGTTCTGCAGCAGTTCTTCTACTGAAGTCTACGGCTTTCTGTAGAACTTATAAACTTAGTAATCGCTAAAACACGTTTGATTATTGAACTTTACATTTACAGAAAACGTTCCCTAAATGTTTCATTTTGATTTAGGCGTCGTTTTAAATATAAATGCAGGAAAGGTGCAGGAAAATCTTGAACATGGAAATGAAATTGCTTGAATTTGATCTTTCATTAACCCTGAATAAATATTTGTAATGACGAGCTTAATTATACAGTTATTACACCACACTCGAGCACGTGTTGATTTGTGTGGCTCGTCTCTCAGAATCGCCAAGCGGATGCTGCTCGCCCAGATCAACGCCAACTACTCGTCCGGCGCCGACAGCTCGTCAGACAACGAGGACGCCGCGCAGAAAGAGAAGAAAGAAGAGAAGAAGAAGAAGAAGAAGAAGGCCGGCGGCTCCACGGAGGAAGACGGTGAGTTCGGACCCTCGTCACGTCTGCGTCCGGCAGAAATACAGCGAGGTTTCTTACAGACGGCGAAGAGGAAGAGCAGAACGACGCCTCGGACTCTGGCTCAGACGTGGACGTGAAGAAGGCCGGACATCGGCATCGGCTGCTCCGGAAGAAGTTGACCCTGAGCGAGGCCGACTCTGACGAAGAGACTCCCGTCAAAAACAAGAAGGAGACCAAGAAGAAGCGCAGGAGGAAAGGTGAGACGGAGAGCATAAGCTCCACTCATTTGAACACGATTAATGAACGATTATTTTATTGAAATATATTTTCCCCCTCATAGTTCACGGATATGTTTTGTACTATAAATATGCTGACATTAGAAGTGAGACATTTTTTTTGAATAAAGTGTGCATTATTTGACTTTAATTGAAGCAAACACACACAGATCTTGTATGTGATTGTTTACTGAACATCAACAACTGAAATAAAGTCGTACAATCACTTTGTTCGTGTCCAAAAAAGTAAAACGTCATAAATAAACAAATAATTTATTCTGTTACCAAAAGTGCTAGTTATTTATTTAAGTATGAAATCAGTTTTAATGAGAAATATCACTTCTGCATCTTGACCTGTTCTTATGGGTTTTGTTTTGTTTTTTTAGTAGTAGATTAGATTTAGAGTAGATCTACACATGTAGAAGAAACATTACATGCCGTTTAGTTTTTTTTTTCTTTCAAAGAACCCCAGAAAAAGACGGGAATACAGATAAAATCGACCTAGAAAATTTTGAACGATTATTAGTTCTGAATAGAGCTGCACGTTTCTGGATTAAATGAGAATCACGATTGTTTTGCTTAGAATGACGATCACGATTCTTTTCACGATTCTTTCTGGATATTTTATAAATTTAAATATTCAACCGTGAAAATCAGGTTGTCAAACAGCAATATAATAACACATATTACGAATTGCCTTAATTATAAATAAATGGAACGAAAAATATAACGTAATGTAAAAGTAATGTTCCAAAAAATCACCATTAAACGTAATAAAAACATGAACAAGTACTGTTAGGGATTATTGGAATTGATTAAAATTATTATCTCTGTTTAAAAGCCCTTTTTTTCAAACAATGTAATGTAAAATGAACAATTAAATATAATTCAATTTTCAAATGAATAATTTTAGAGGGGCTAGTAATAATTTCGATTTTAATTTATTTCTATTATATAGTAATGATTTCTATTTTTTTATTTTTTATAAATTTTTTTTTTTTTTTTTTAGATTCTATCATTTTTTGATTAATCGCCCAGCCCTAGCTTGAAGTCTGTTGGTGATGCAAACTATTGTTCCGCTGATTTCGTTTTGTGTGTGTGTGTGTGTGTGTGTGTGCGCAGTGGGCAGCGACGACTCGGCAGACTCGGACTTCAAGCAGCTGAAATCGGGCTCCAGCGACGACTCGGCGCTCAGCGAGGGCGTGAGCGAGAATGATGATGATGGTGATGATGATGATGGCGGCGACAGTGAAGACACAAAGACCAAGAGGAGCACGCGGTAACTGACATTTTATACAGAGAGACGTCTAAATGTCAAAGAATCGCGAGGTTTCTGAATAAGAGAGCCAATCAAAATCACATGATGATGATGGTGATGATGATGATGATGATGACGTGTTTTAACTTTAGCATCTGATTTAACAAATTCCAATGAAGCCACATTTATTTCTCACTTTGAAATACAGTGTTACCCCGACTCAAGAGATGTGAGTCCAGACGTGTTTAAAACAAATAAACAAAAAAACACTATAATAAACTTGTGTTTTCCCACAACGACAATAGGGTTTTTTTTTTTATTTTGAATTTTGAAATGACATTGTGCAAATCCCTGAGATTTCCGTAATCTTGCGAGAAGGGTGATGGCTTGGTCATTTCAAGATGGCGGTATCCGTTTATGTGAGATAGACAGTGTTTAATGATATATGGACAATCTTTATAATCATCTGCCCAAGGGACAAACTAAACACTGCTATGTAACATGTTTTTATCACAATTATTATCAATATTTTATCATTTATTAAATAAATTGTCTACATTTATGAAATCATGGCACGGATAAGATGTATTCCATGTAAAATGGTAACGAAAGATTACAAAGATAACTCAAATATCAAACTAATTGGCTCTCGGCACGGATTATTTTTGGAAATCGGGGTACCAGCCGCAGATATGTCATATTTTGTACATTTTTATTAATTACATTTTTTTAGTTATTATTAATCACAGACAGACTTGACAGATTCTCCGACAGTGGTTTTTCCGCAGATGCTTCTGTTTCCTCGGGCTTCCATCACTGTGCTGATGTCCGGAAAACTCCATTCTTTTTCTCCTACAGTTCGTCGAAGAAATCTGCCAAGAACAGCGACAGAAGTTACCAGAAAGAGAAGAAGAAACGGCGGCGAATTAAAGTTCAGGACTCTTCATCAAGTGACAAGGTGAGTGTAAGACGACGCACTAACACAGTTCAATTTCAAAAACTTTTCAACAATTCATTTAAAAAACATTTTTTTGTGGATTATTAATTTTATCACTGTATTTGTACATTGTTCAGGCTTTTAATAATGTGATGCGCTTGATTCCAACAACATTTGTGGTGCATTTTGCTGGTTTTTCCAGTTGGTAACTAAATTGTTTATTGCTACCCCTTCTAAATATTAACAAACATGTATAACAATGGGGAAAAAAGTAATAGGCTTGTAAATGAGCTCATTTATAGTTTGATTTTTTTTTTTTTTAGTTTAGTTTCTCACTATTAATCATTCAAACCCAAACTCGTAAAATTGCGTTCACAAGTGGGTTGTCATATGAAGTCAGCTTGAAATTGAAATAATTATCGCTAAATATTTTCATCGGTTCCTGTATATGAATGACTTGTGTGTGTCCTGCTCTTCAGAGCGGAGAAGAAGGGGATGATGACGATGATGAAGATGGCGAGGGCGACGATAAGGGAACGCCCAAAGGCCGAAAGAAGATCCGCAAGATCATCAAAGACGACAAGCTGCGCTCGGAGACGCGTGACGCTCTGAAGGAGGAAGAGGACCGCAGGAAGCGCATCGCGGAGCGAGAGCAGCTGAGGGAGAAGCTGCGGGAGGTGAGATGAGACGCCCACAGCCCCGCCCGCTCAAAATGTAGCGCGTTTAACACGAGCAATGTGATCAAGAACCTAAAATCCCAACACAACACTGAGTGAAAAGAGTTGACTTCCAAACCAACACAACTCACGCTGCAGTCAATTCTCGGGAAAACGATAACTTTGAGTGAGTGAGTGAGTGAGTGAGTGAGTGAGTGAGTGAGAAGAGGAGAGAGAGAGAGAGAGGAGGGGAGTGAGAGAAATAGACAGAGAGAGGAGGGGTGTGAGAGAGAGAGAAAGTGAGAGGAGAGAGAGAGAGAGCAGTGAGTGAGAAATAGAGAGAGAGAGAGAGAGAGAGGAGGGGAGTGAGTGAGAAATAGAGAGAGGTGAGAGAGAGAGCGGAGGGGAGTGAGTGAGAGAGAGAGAGAGAGGAGGGGAGTGAGTGAGAAATAGAGAGAGGAGAGAGAGAGCGGAGTGGAGAGAGAGAGAGCGGAGTGGAGTGAGAAATAGAGAGAGAGAGATTTTTTTATTTTTTTTTAATAATTTATACTTTTTCATTTTTATTGAAGTATATATGATTGTCATCTGTTCTGTAGGATGTTGCGTACAGCATGCTTTTCATTTTAATTCTTCTAAATTCCGACTAGCCACTCGCTGCTTTTTTGTGTTAAATTATGTGACTAGAGCTGTTAGCTGTAAATGTAACTCGCGTATTTAAGTAGTGGCAAGTACTCGTTTTAAACAGAGTGTGTTATGGGTTGATCCCTTCTGAGAAGACGTGACTTGCTTTCAGACCATCGTGCTGGAGGAGTCGTCAGCAGTCGTGTGTCCCATCACCACCAAGCTGGTGCTGGATGAGAACGAGGAGACCAAAGAGCCGCTGGTGCAGGTCCACGCCAACCTGGTCACTAAACTCAAGCCGCATCAGGTGGACGGTGAGGATTAGTGCGGGAAATCTCTCGGTTTCGTTTAGAACGGTCTTTTCGTTTTTTCGTAAATTCGTTAACGTGTTTCCGTTTAGGCGTAGTGTTTTAAACTCATGTTTAAGGTTACTTATTCAGCTTAATGATGAACCTGATTCATCTAATATATTCACAGAATATATTAGAGATTTTGAATATTAAATTGATGCTTTTAATGTATTCAAATTCACAATTGAGTAACGTAGAAGTGAGTAATATACAACAATGTACAAACAGTGACTCCAGAAAGGTTTAGTGTCTCTATTTATGTCATGGTTCTGATGAATGACTTTGATATTGTGTTTTTGTACACACACATAAATGAGAAAAGAGTCTATACAGTGTTAACTCTACTTACAAACTTCATTCGTACCAATGGTTGTCGTAAGTAGAAAATCAATTTTCAAAAGTAGAAGACAAAAGAAACGCATTTTCCACGTAATAGCCTTAATCCGTTCCAAGCTGTGTTCATTTTGACAAGGTTTTTTAATAGTTAACAGTATTTTAAAAGTCACAGTCTTTTGACTAAAACTCAGTTTTGATTTATCTTAATTTTTTGTTTTCTTTTAGTCTAATTTTAGTCGACTATATACTGTTTGTACTGTATATGCTATTTAGTTTTTTTTAATATATAAAATATATTTTTTTATTATATTAAAAATATTTAATACATTATTTTATTTCCAGATATTAAGAGTAAAGTTGTAAAGGGTCGAACAAAGGTTTTTTGTTTTTTTTTTCATCCATCCATCCGATTTAATAAAAAAAAAAATTAAAAATTGACATTTTAAGTTTTAAGAAATTCAATTGATTTATTTACAAACCGTTCATGATTGTTCTTTTACAATATACTCACGAACTCCTTTTAAACATTCTCATACTAAATTTGTGGGTCGAATAAAGGGTTTTTGTTTTTAACTGACATTGTAAGTTTAAGAAATTAATTTCAGTTTTTGATCATTTAACGCGTGTAATTTAAAGTGTAGTGTTTGTAGATCTGCTCTGGGTTGGTTGCTAAGGGTGTGTTGTGCGCAGGCGTTCAGTTCATCTGGGACTGCTGCTGTGAGTCGGTGAAGAAGGTGAAGAAGTCTGCTGGTTCAGGCTGTATTCTGGCCCACTGCATGGGTCTGGGCAAAACCCTCCAGGTTAGTGTTGTCACCATACCAGAAATCCCAACTTCCATACGATACTTAAAAAAAAAAAAGTAGCGATTCTCAATACCATTTTCAAGCCACGGGGAAAAATGCAACAATGTTTGGGCCTTTTTAATAAGAAACTATAAAAAATAACAAAACTCGAACGTGAAAATGTGTCAAAATGAGGAAGACCAAGACAATAAAGGGCAGAAATAGATATACTGGCACTATTGTTCAGATTTTCTAGAGATAGAGGGAAAAAAATACCCTACAAAATTTGAGTTTTGTTTGTAGGAGCTCTCAATTCCAGGCCAAAAATGTATGTAAAAGTAAAAGAGTACTATATATATATTTATATAATTTTTTTTTAAATTATTATTATTTATTTATTTTGTCTCAAAAGAGCGGAAAATTATTACACATTTAGGAATTTTTTTTTGTTTGATTGTTTATCGTTTTTATTGTTGGATCAAGTCTTTAAAATGAACAAAAATACTTCTCGCACGTTTATTAATTACTTGTTGGTACGTCGTTAAAACTGATTTAGATTTGGGATTGAATTAAACCTCATTGATCAGTGGGTTAATTATTGATCAATCGGATTCATTGTTACATATTCATTGTCCTATTTTAAATGTTACATACTGTACATTTCTAGTATTATCTTTATCTCTCGTCTGTTTGATTGGTCTGACGGTTCTCACTCTGAAGCTTTAACGGGGCAAAACGGGACTTTAAAACACGTGATTTTAAAAACTTTAATCAAGTTTTATTATTTATAATCAAGTGTTAATTTTAAAAAGAGTTACTAAACTGTAAATTCTTCATTCTGCATCTCAGTATTGATTCTGCTGGCCCAGAGTATTGCGTAATTTCCGATTTTTTTTCATTCTGGATATTTAAATGTAAATATGGATGTTTTCGACAACACGAGTCCAGGTAGAGGAGGAGGGTGCTGATGCAGCTGTGCGTGTGTCCTGCAGGTGGTGACGTTCCTCCACACGGTGCTGCTGTGCGAGAAGATGAGCTTCAGCACGGCTCTGGTGGTGTGTCCGCTCAACACCGTCCTCAACTGGCTCAACGAGTTCGAGAAGTGGCAGGAAGGGCTGAAGGACGAGGAGAGCCTAGAGGTCACGCCGCACTTCACTACGCTCTTGGATTTAGACGTTTATTCAGATGTTTGATTGGATGTTGGAATACGAGTGAACAATAATTCTAAAATATTATTAGATTTATTATAGGTAATCAACGTGTACCGTAATTTTAGAATATTATTAGATTTATTATAGGTAATAAACGTGTACCGTAATTCTAGAATATTGTTAGATTTATTATATATAATAAACGTGCAGTATAACTCTAAAATATTATTAGATTTATTATAGGTAATAAACGTGCACTATAATTCTAAAATATTATTAGATTTATTATATACAAGTGTGCACTATAATTCTAAAATATGATTTCAAATCGTATTTTAATGTATTTTAAATCATTTTAACATATTTTAAATAATTTGAGTTATTATAGGTAATAAACGTGCACTATAATTGTAAAATATTATTAGATTTATTATAGGTAATAAACGTGCACTATAATTCTACAATATTATTAGATTTATTATATTTAATAAGTCTGCACTATAATTCTAAAATATAATTTATTATAGATAATAAACGTGTGCCGTAATTCTAAATTATTATTAGATTTATTAAATGTAATAAACATGCACTATAATTCTAAAATATTATTTGATTTATTATAGATAATAAACATGCACTATCATTCTAAAATCTTAGATTTATTATATAAAATAAGCGTGCACTATAATTTTAAAATAGTGTTAGATAGTAAATTATTATATATAGTAAATGTTCACTACAGTTGTACTTGTGTGCGTAAACCTAATGAAACGGCACAGACACTAAAGATGTAAACAAAAGATGTCAAACTGTTTTACACGTCTTGACTCCCTACATATTAGTGGTAATGAAAGAAAACCTGCTTTTGTCACTACAACATTTTATCGTACTATTGTATAGTGAAATAATTGTGTGAAAAGAGACAATGTTGTCTCGACGACGCCCTTCGTATAAGGAAGTTTGTTAAAAGAGTCATTTGTAAGTGGAGGCACCACCTAAATTATCGTAATATATATGTTGAGCCGTCGCGGGTGGAGGTCGTTACAGGGTCCGACAGGCCTGTTCTTCATCACCAGTCCTATTTTAAATGACTGAAAAAAGTCGTGGAAATCACAGCACTGTAATAAAGTGTACACATTAGACCCAAGTTTGGCTATACTAGTTAAATCAGATTTTTGTTCAAGGTTATCATGTTCCAAACTACCGATTTTAAGAGTTGAAACCGAACGTCTCGTTAGTTCTTCTGAACCGAACACGATCTAGCGAATGATTCTTCTTTGAAGCTCCTTTGTAAGCGAGAGTGGCAGGAAGTGAGCCGGCTACTTCCTGATGACCTCACACGGCCGCAGTGATGGATGTGTCGCTCCGCAGAGAAAACACAAGCGTAACGAGCCAAGATGAATTAGAGGAAACAGAAGACGAAGAACCTGTAGCGCCGCGGAATCTAGAGTTCCTCGAATCGCGGGTCACGCGACACTACGCATGATCGAGAAGCCGCCGTTCAGTGCGGGAACACGCTAGTTATATACGTTATTAATTATATTATACATTTAATAATAACTTCAGTATTGTTTGTTACATTGATCATCACAAATCGTGGGTCAACATATATGGAATCAGATTAGTGCCAAAAATATTGTAAATTTTAAATCAATACTTTTAAAATATCGTAATAATATATTTTTAATAAATAAAATATCTTTTTTTTTTTCATGTTTCTTGTTTTTTTCATGTTCCTTGTTCACTTTTATTTTCTAGAATCTTCATGTTTTTGTTTGAAAAATTTTTTTTTTTCTGTTTTGGGTTTTTTCGTACGTATATTTTTTTCCGGTTGGACTCTTGGCACTAGCTTCACATGGTTACTCTGATTGGCTGGTGAGAATGTGATTGGCAGCTCCTTGACCAGGAAGTGGGAGGAGCAACAACAATAACAACAAAAATAATAATGCATTTTTTTTGTGTGAGGTGCCTATCAGGAACTTACACCGTTTCATTTCCATAATACTGTACAGTATTTCAATGTGAAGAAACAAGAATGTCTACTATTATTCTGTAATACTCTGCCACCACAATAATTTAGCAATATTGTGCAAAAATAGCACTTTAATCACAGTTTGTTTATTAATATTTACAAAAATGAATAACACTGCGTACACTCTCTGAACTCATCCCAAACTTCCTGGTCAACCAATCACAAACCCCGCCCCCAAACTAGTGCCAAAAACAGTTTTGGAAAGATTTAAAAAAAAAAAAAAAAAAAAAAAGTAAATAATCAAACCAACTTAAAAAATCTGAAGCGGAAAAAAGAAAGTTTCAAACGAAAACGTGATGATTCCAAGGGAAAAATTACCAACCAAACGTAAATGTGAAGCATTTTCATTAGTTTCTGAATCTAATCTGAATCCATAAACATGCACGTTCCTTTTATTGGGATCAGAAATGCGAAACCATCCTTCCCTATCTATAGTAGCCGAGGAGAAACTTGTAGCTTGTGTTCCGCTGCAGACGCGTGTGTGTGAAGATGCTGGTGTTTCAGGTGACGGAGCTGGCCACGGTGAAGCGTCCTCAGGAGCGAGCGTACGCCCTACAGCGCTGGCAGGAAGACGGGGGCATCATGATCATCGGCTACGAGATGTACCGCAACCTCACGCAGGGACGCAACATCAAGAGCAAGAAGCTGAAGGAAGCCTTCCAGAAGACCCTCGTCGACCCAGGTGACCTTGCTGCCTCGTTCAACTTTGACCCCGAGAGAGATCCGGTACATTTTAACAGTTAAAAACATTTTTTGTTTCAAACGTTTTATTTCAAACGGGGGAGTCATTTCCTGTCTGTGGAACCAGACACACAAAAAAGACAATGTCCATTGCAACTTATATGATCAAAAGCATATCGTATTTGTTTTAAACTTTAATATATGAATGTTTAATATATCTAATAGTTAATATTATGGCTGCAGCTAACGATTATTTTCGAATCAATTAATCTATCGACTATTTTTTTCATTTTTTTATTGACTCATTTTTTATTTAATCTAACGATTTTATTTATTTTAGTTTTTTTATCCAAGCAATTGTTTGTTCATAAAAATAAAGTAAGCATGTTTTTTGGTTTTTGATTAACATCGTCTTTTGTTTTAAACACAAAGGCAATATGAAACATTGGGTCATAAACACATTTAACGGGGTCAAAAAACAACCATTTAAATTCAGCCAACAACAAAGTTACTTAAAAAAAACACAGCATTTTATTGATAAATGTTTTAGTTTTTATTCGTTTAGTTTTTTTTTTTTGCGAGGAAAAAAAAACAAGAATAAAAAAACCGAACAAGAAAACGCACATCTAAAACATTATACTTTGCAATTTAATAGATTATTACTCTTGTTTCAACGTGTCAATTTTAAAATGAATAGTTTTTAAAGCATAATTGATAACGTTATAATTGAATAGTATTATGATAATTGATAACTTGATAATTATTAAAAGTAATTGTGATTGTGAAACCATGAACAATATTTCAGGGATAAAGCAATAAATTCGCAATAAAGTTTGGAGTCAAAGTAAACGATGCAAAAGTTCCGTAACTCAGCGTTCCGTTCTCGGCGACTCGTTGGCGTTGACCTTCTCTGTTTGTGACGCGCAGGTCCGGACTTCGTGATCTGTGATGAGGGTCACGTGCTGAAGAACGAAGCGTCCGCCGTCTCCAAAGCCATGAACTCCATCCGCACTAGACGGCGAGTGGTGCTGACCGGGACGCCGCTGCAGAACAACCTGATCGAGTGTGAGTCTCATCACACGGAGATTCTCGCTCTCTGAGAATAGAGTCGTGACATCTAGATTTATTGTCCTGGTTGGGAACGTACTCGCCAGAACCAAAGTCTTCTTGCCAACCCGACTCGTGCCAACTGGATTTTTACTTTTCAGTAGAAAGTCAAAATCCTGTTGACGTGGATTAACTCTTAGACTAGGCCTATTCAACTCAAATTTATAAAGGTCCGGTTCCATAATTTTTTTTGGAAGCGAATGTCCAGAATATTTATTTATAATTTACAATATTTATTTACAATATAATCAATACGTGTCTGTCAAATCTAACTAATCCAACAATTCAGAAACGTTTTGACAAATGTGTCGAAAAATATATTTACAATGCTATCGTGACTTAAAATTCAGAGCTTCTTTTAAAAATAAGCAAGCATAATAAATGTGCAATAGAAGTGCTTCACTTTAAAAACGAAAGATAAAGAAAATGCATTAAAAGAAAAACTCTACCTCCTTGTACATCTCGACTCAAAAGTTTTAACTTATAAACGAGTAAAAAATCTGAACACATCCCAACAATTGAACAGTTTTCGAGGCTCATGTTCTTTCTGGGTTTTCGAACAGAATCAAGACACTGATTTAGTCTCACAGTGCGTAATATGAACAGAAAAGAATCTGTCCATTCCGGATGAAAAACTGTCTCTTTCGCTGTCTCTTTTCTCTTGTTGACCATTCTCCTCTCTTTTGTCTGTCCCTCTCTCTTTCTCCGCTGTCGTCAGTGTCTCTCTCTCTCTCTCTCTCTCTCTTTCTCTCTTTGTCTTCAATAACTTTTATTGCAGTAACTGTGTCAGCATTCGTTATGAATTCTGGAACGTTCTCTTATCATCCGATGTCCTGAGATGCTTAACTCACCTTCTATTAGCCAATGTGTTTTCGCGTTCGCTAAACTTAAGGTGGCGCCGCCAAAGTTTAGCTTATATTTAAGGTGGAGCGCTAGATTTTAAATCAAAACGGTTGGTTTGTTCCAGGTCCGTGTGGAACATCTGCTAGTTCCGGATCCGGACAGCGGTCTGCCATTTAGTGAGGGCTGTCTTAATAATAATAATAATAGTCCATTCAATTTTAAATTTATTAGCGCCTTTCTAGACACTCAAGGTCGCCTTACAGGACACACAACATTCACACACACACACACACACACACACACACACACACACACACCAGTCTTAGACCGTATGGACCGAGGGTCTCAGTCGGACTCAGGGTGTTTGGAGTGAGCAGCAAATATTAAAATCCAATAGTTTTCCATCCGTCAAATTTCAAATTTTATATACAACCCCTTGAGACTTGAGCTCTGAAATGATATTATTGCTAAAATTAGCTTGGCTAGTTGGGCTTTTAGAAGCGCAATGAGTGCAAAAAGAAAACGTCATTTTAAGAAAACGTGACCTGACGAGGACACCAGGACCCAGGAGGTTAAAGAGGAATTCAATGAGCTCTTCCAAAAAGGATCTTTATTGGGCTTTGTCTTGCTCCGTCAGATCACTGCATGGTGAACTTCATCAAGGAGAACCTGCTGGGCTCGGTGAAGGAGTTCCGGAACCGCTTCATCAACCCCATCCAGAACGGCCAGTGCGCTGACTCCACTCTGGTGGACGTCCGGGTCATGAAGAAGCGCGCGCACATCCTCTACGAGATGCTGGCCGGATGCGTCCAAGTAAGACTGAATATAAGGCCTAGTCATATACTGTGCCATCTTCAAGAGTTTCATTGGTCCTGTGGTCACGCACGTTCCAATTGTCCCCAGTAAAAGCCTTTTAGTTAGTTCCAGTTCTCAAATTACAACCCCACATTTTGGAAAAATGGAAAATATCGTTTCTATTGCGTTTCGAAACAATATTTGTCTTTTAATGTATGAGTTATACACTCACCGGCCTTTTTCACGTTAGTCTTACACAGTTAGAGTTCGGATCACTAGAATAGATGTTTTTTTTTTATCTATTAATCAAGTAGAACAATATCGAAATGATACGTGTCACAAGTTAGGTTTAAAGAAAAAAAGTGAAAAAACGAATTTTTAAGAGAAAAGGAACGTGATTGAACCATAAATGTAAATAAAAATTGTTTTTGGAATTTTTATTTTGTACCTGAGAAATAAGGGGGTGCTTATATTCGCTTATATTCTTATAAAGACAGTATTCACTATTAATTAAGCGTAAATACGGTACAAACTTCTAATTAGATTTAGGTTAACAAGCAGTTGGACACAAATTGATCTCGGTACTCTGACGCTTAAGATAGTGATAATGAGATGCAAAGACTTAAGTATGAGTGTGCACATAAAATAAGTTTCTCTTGGGTGGGCGGGGTTATGCTGTGATGTCACAGATTACACAAACGTAACAAAGTAAAAAAGAACCGATTGACATCGCGTACTCCGAAAAATGGATTGATTCTACAAACCTATTTACAACTTCGTTAACCCAAGCTCGTTGTTCAGCGCATTAAGTAATTGACCTCTTACTTGCCCCGGTGACCTTGACCTTTTGACCCCTAGAGAAGAGACTACACGGCCCTCACCAAGTTCCTGCCGCCGAAGCACGAGTACGTGTTAGCCGTGCGCATGACGCCCATCCAGTGCAAGCTGTACCGCTACTATCTGGAGCACTTCACAGGTACGTGCTCTTCATCATCATCATCATCATCATCATCATCTCTCTGCTTCAGATCCTCTCTCAAACTGACCTTGGCCTAGTCGAGAAGCCTTCTAGATCCTCGCAGCACAATCGATTTGCGCACTATTGTTTCGGATGAAGACGTGACGTTGAGCGAGCTGCGAATGTTCGGGAGTGACGCTAGTTTTTACATCAAGGTTTATTTATGATCAACCAAAGGCGAGTAGAGTGAGAGAAGCTAGGACTATTCAAATAAAAGAAGAAACGAGCCTGTGAACTACACTAGATACACACAAAGCTACAAAAGGATGATGACAACACACAAGCAGTGCTCATTTTGACAAAGATTTTTATTTCAGTTTTAGTCACAGTCTTTTGACTGAAACTCAGTTTAGTTTTAGTTCCAATTTAGTCGTCTTCATTTGTTTTAGTTTTAGTCTAGTTTTAGTCGACAAAACACCACAATATTTTAGTCCACTAAATTACAGTATAGATTCAGTCAACGAAAATATAAGTGCTATATATTCTAAATGTTTACTAAAGTTGCTATGTCTAAGAAATGTGAATACATAGTTAACTATGAACATGTAAAATATACACAAAGATCTAATTTGGAAAAACAGTTTATTTTTCTTAAACTTATTTTTATTAACTTTTCTTTCAATCCAAATAAATGTATTCTCATAAATGAAACCAAACCAAAATTAATTATAATTGCATCACGTTTATAAGTAACAAATGGTGCCACGGTGATAAAAGATTCATCAGCAGATGGCGCTTCAGGTGTGTTGTATTTCTGCCCGTGATTGTTGCTTCATGCGGCGTACAGAGTTTTGGAAAGGATAAATAATGTGCAAAAACGATAAGAAAGACAAACCACACAACAACAAGACTAACTAGGTTTACTTTCTGTAATTTTTTTTTTTATTATTTCAGTTTACATTTTTAATTTGATTATTTTTTTAATTATTAAAATGGATCAAATTAATTTTTAATTTAATTTTATTGATATTAATAAAAATATCCAGAGATGTAATTAAAAAATTTTTTTTATTTTATATTAATATATAAATAATAATTGTATTTTTATATTAAGAATCATTATCGGATGCTTACATCTTTTTAGTGTTGTTCACATTAGCGTTCTTGAGGTAAACGTCAGCAGGACGGAATTCGTCTGGTGAGAGAAGAGAAGAAAAAACTCCCCAACCTGTTGGAAATGATTTGCCCCTGTTTGTTCACTTTGTCACCGAGGTCACGGTGCAAATGTATATTTCAGTGAGCTGACGTGTGTTTAATGGTGTTAAAGTTGAGCCGCACCAGCAGCTTCTGGTGTGTGTGTGTGTGTGTGTGTGAGAGAGAGAGCGTGTGTGTGTGAGAGAGAGAGAGAGAGAGAACCCCCCAACTACCACACATACACACACGTATATGTGGAGATAGACAGATGTCACTTTACTTACTGTAGATCTGTACATGGGTAGATGGATAGATGGACAGATGGAGGGATAGAGTAATAGAGACCATTACAGACAGATAGATACTGTGAATGTTTAAATAAGTAGATTGGATGGATGGATGGATGGGTGGACGGACAGATGGATAGACGGACAAATGAAGGGATAGATAGATGGATGGATGGACGGGCGGACGAGTGAAAGAGTAATAGAGAATTAGACCCATAAATACTGTGATTGTTTGAATTAATAGATGAGTTGATGGATGGATGGATGGATGGATAGACAGATAGATGGATAGATAGACAAATGAAGGGATGGATGGACGGACGGACGAGTAATAGAGACAATGACAAACAGATAAATACTGTGAACGTTTGAATTGGTAGATGAGTGAATGGATGGATGGACAAATGAAGGGATAGATGGATGGATGGATGGACGGGCAGATGAACGAGATTATTCATCTGTTATTCATCAATTATTTCGAAAATGGTCAAAATAATGGGCCTGGAAACATTAGAATGATTATAAGTTGTGAATTTTTCGATTTTGATTTTTCAATTATTTTTGGAGCCCTACTTCAGAGGTTTGTCAGTGTTGGCCAGAGGTGTAAAGTACTTGAGTAAATGTACTTCGTTACGTTACTTAAGTATGTTTCTGGCTACTTCGTACTTGTAGTGAGTTTCGAAAATATAAGCAACTTTTACTCTCTACTCCACTGCATTTGTGATTGAGTAACTGTACTTTTCACTCCACTATGTTTGAATAGACGCTTATCGTTATATCTTGATTGTGCGCGACAATCCATCATCGATTTTTACCGCGGTTAATTTCTTGGGCGAATTGAGGCGATTTTGCCATCTGTAGACTGCTGAAGATACTGGAAGCTATGACTAGAAACCACATGATCGTGAGTTTTATTGATTTATTTTGCACATTTGAGTTTGATTTGACTTTTTGTTCTTTATTAAATTAATTTGACCATTTTTGAAACATGGAGGTGTTTTTTTTTGCATCTATTTAGTATGAGTACAATACTTAAGTTCTTTTGAAATGTGATACTTTGCTACTTTGACTCAAGTCTTTTTCATTGTGGTGACTTTTTACTTGCATTGGAGTAACTTATACGGACGACTGCATGCAGATGTGTGTGTGTGTGTGTGTGTGATCCGTCTCTTTTCTTCACACACACACACACACACACACACACACACGCACGCAGCCCTTGTTTTTCCTGCCTTGACCTTCTCTCTTAATCCTCCAGCTAATCTGAATTCCCGGGTCCAGGCCACTCTGTGCTCTGACTGGCACGACAGCGGCGGGCACTCACTCCTTCACTTTTCACTCTTTTTATTTACCTCCTCTTTTCCCTCTCCCTTTTACACCTTCTCTCTCTTGCTCTCACTCACTTTTTTTTCCTTCCACTGACTCTCCCTCTTACTGACTCACGTCTCTCTCTCTCTCTCTCTCTCTCTCTCTCTCTCTCTCTCTCTCTCTCTCTCTCACTATTTCACCTCTCTTCTTTTAACCCTCTCACATTTGCCTTTTTTCTTCATTCACCCTCTCACTTTTCTTCCACCTGTTCTTCTCTCTTTCTTTTTCTAACCCTCTCACTCTTCCTTACTCCCCCTCAACATCTGTATATCTCTCACAGTTTCTTCATTTTTTTTCTCCCGTTTTTTCCCTCACTCTTTCTTTTCCCGTTTTTTTCCCCTCACTCTTTCTTTCTATCTCTTTAATTAGTCTTGGGGATTGATAAAGGGAATCTAATCTAATCTTTCTTTGCCTCCTTTTCTCCTATTGTCACTCTCTATTCTCCCACACTGCATTTCTCCTTACTCTCTTTTCCTCACTCTCTTCTGCTTCTCTTTCATTCTCTCTCCCACCTTTATTTCCTCCCTATCTCACTCTGTTTTTTTCCTCGTTCTCTCATCCTCACCCTCTCCCACTCATTTCCTTCTCTCTCTCTCTCTCGTTGGCCTCGTCTCACTTTCTTCACTCTGTCTCTCTCGCTCTTTTATTGTCTCTCACTCCTCCTCACGCTCTGTTTTTTCTCTCTCTCTCTCTGGTTCTGGAGCAGGTGTGGGATCGGCGCTGGAAGGCGGACGAGGGCGTGCGGGGACCAAACTCTTCCAGGATTTCCAGATGCTCAGCAGAATCTGGACTCATCCGTGGTGCCTGCAGCTGGACTATATCAGCAAAGAAAACAAGGTGAAGGAGCAGAAACATCAGACCAACATCAGAACCTCCTCCTTCACCGCAAAGTCACCAAAGCGTTTTAAAATGAAAATGCACAAGTGTTTAACAGCAGTATAGATTATCAGACTTCAACCAGCCATTCGACCAATCACGTCAACTTAAAGTCTTAGGCAAGCCCCGCCCCCTTTCACTCTCATGAACAAGCCCCGCCCCTTTTATCAGGTGCCACGGACAAGCCCCGTCCCTTTTGGTGAATCCCGCAATCAAGCTAGTGCCTTTCTCAACAGATGCCCCAGTCAAACCCCGCCCCCTTAATCATATGCACTGACATGCCCCGCCTCTTTGTGTCAGCGTCACCAATCAACACGGCCTCTTAATATATGCCGCAATCGAGCCCCTCCCCATGTCGCAAACGTCCCCAACAGTATCTGCCCCTTTTAACATTATTCATCAACAAGCCCTGCCCCTTTTTACAAATGACTCAGTTAAGAACCGCCCCCAAAATATCCAACTGAATCACATTTAAGAATGAAAATAAAAAAAAAAGTATTTAACAGCATTGTAAAAAAAATAAATTAATTTTAAAAGTGTTTAGCAGCATTATAGATTATCACACTTCAACCAGCCATTCAATTTTGTGTTTGACCAATTCTGTCCTATCACCAGCAGCAGTGACTTAAAAAGCACTTTGAAATGTCTTTTGATCACATGCTACTTCTATTGTCATGACAAGCCCCGCCCATTTCAATCAATGCCCTGCCCCTTTCAACAGATACCACCACCATTCACTGCCTAATTGAATCAATGCTACTGACAAGTCCCGCCCCTTTTTATCCGTGTCACCAATAACCACGCCACTTTCCATGCTCAAGCTCCTCCCCATGTCACCAACAGGATCTGCCCCTTTTAACATTATTCACCGACAAGCCCTGCCCCTTTTCTCAAATGACGCCGTTAAGAACCGCCCCCAAAATAATCACCTGACTTTTTCAAAATCGTTGACAATTATATTATTTATTATTATTTATTCATTTACTCAAACATGTATGCATAACAAACAATAACAACGTAAAAAAACCACATCATAATAATAATGCAATCATCTCGTTTATTTCCATAATACACGCTTGAATTGGACAATTGGACGAGAGTTGTTTTTTAACAGTTCTTCTCACGGTGTATGTGGTGTGTTCGTCAGGGATACTTTGATGAGGACAGCATGGAGGAGTTCATCGCCTCGGAAACGGAGGAGTCGTCCATGAGTTTGTCCTCTGAAGACGAGAAGCCCAAGCGGTGTGAACGAAAGCGCTCTTCGTGGTGCCAATGCTCTCCGTGGCTGACACCGTTGTTTAAAACCCTGGTGCAGGAAGAAGAAGAAGGGCAAAGGGAAGGCCAGCTCGGACAAGTCCGACAGCGACGACCTGGAGGTGATTAAGGAGTGGAACACCAGCTCTCGCGGAGGAAACCCGGAGAGCCGGAACAGAGCCGAGCCTGTGGAAGAAGGTATGAGAACTGTTCCTTTGATTTTAGTTAAGATTTTTAATTTATTTTTATTCATAGTCTTTTCACTAAAACTCAGTTTTGTTTTAGTCCCAAATTTGTCATTTTAAACTTTAGTCCCGAAACATTTTTTTTTTTGTTTTTCGTCAAAATTTAATCGACTAAATACCACAACATTTTGGTCAAACTACAGTATAGATGTATTCAACGAAAATATAGGTGCTATATATTCAAAATGTTTGCTAAAGTGGTATGTCTAAGAAATCTGAATACGTAGTTAACGATGAACATATGAAATATCAGCAGGAACATTTTTGTATACATTTTCTATTTTCAAAGTTTTATTATATTTGCTTTCCATTCAATCCAAATAAATGTATTCTCATAAATTAAACATCAACAAAGAGGAAATGAAATACAGTACAATAAAGTAAATTATAATTGTCACGTTTATAAGTAACAAAAGTCAAAAAAGCAGTTTGATCAGCAGATGGCGCTTCAGGTGTGTTGTATTTCTGCCCGTGATTGTTGCCCCACACGAGGCGTACTGATAGTTTTATTGTCTATCGTGTCTAGTTTTGTCGCGTTGAGTGTAAAATGAATCCATATATCTGAGCGCTTTTTCCTACCTGGAGTAGACATTATAGAAAAAGCTAGCGCTCCTCTATCGCATCCTGCTTTTCATGACCTGCTGATAAGCTCCGTGTCCTGATTGGTTCTCTTGGTTCTCCGTGTCCTCATAATGAAGCGACAAGTATAATAAAACGCACACACACACACACACACGTAAAGTTGGTAACATTTACTTTAAATTGCAAACGTAATAAAAAAATGATCTTACTAGTGCATTGGCATTATCTCATCATGTTGAAAAACTCAGCAAAAAATTGTTTAAAGTATTAAAGTGTTTTAGTAATAATGGTTTCACTTTTTTAAATTGAAATTTTTTTTTTTTTTTT
>CM051502.1:35649-64250 GCA_028031935.1 Paedocypris micromegethes | reverse complement strand
AAAAAAATGTAAACAAAAAAAAAAATGACCAATAAATGGGGTTTTTTTTCTTTAAAATGACATCTCAAACGATTAAGGATATGAATTTTATTTCCACACTAAATCAAATAAGATGCCGCCATTTTCTCTGGACTGGTCGTTGAACCACGAGTTCTAATTTGTACATCGAAAGCACAACAAACAATGCACTTCAATCACCACAAAGCTGAAAATGAACGATATTTGCTGTCTTAGCTAGCTTGTTTAGCTTGATTAGCATAGTCATGTTCGTAGCTTCATTAACCGATTTAAACCTGATGCTATGATGACTGAGCTGCTGGTCTTTCTCCCAGTGCGACCCACCTCCAGCTCCGGCCCCGGCAGCCCCTCCCCCGACTGGTACAAGGAGTTTGTGACCGAGGCTGATTCCGAGGTGCTGGAGCATTCTGGGAAAATCGCCCTGCTGTTTGAGATTCTGCGCATGGCGGAGGAAATGGAAGACAAAGTGTGAGTGGACGTCCCCTCGTGATGGCCTCGTCCAGCAGAAGCCGCTGGTCAACCTGTGTGTGTGTGTGTGTGTGTGTGTGACAGGTTGGTGTTCAGCCAGTCGCTCATCTCTCTAGATCTCATCGAGGATTTCCTGGAGCTGGCCGGCCGAGCCAAAGAGGAAGGGAAACCTTCGCCGTACAAAGGTGAGACGGACTCTTCACGCCTCTGTTTCACCCCTCACACACACACAAACACACACACACACACACACACACACACACACACTCGTCTATCTGAGGGTCAGTGTCTGGTTCGAACTAAACCAATTTGATTGTCAAGTTCAACTGTGTACGTATATTTAATACATAGTTAACTACGTATTCTGATTTCTTAGACGTCGCAACTTTAGTAAACATTTCGAATATATAGCACCTATATATTTGTTGACTATATCTATACTGTAATTAAGTCGACTAGAATGCTATGGTATTTAGTCGACTAATTCTAGAATAAAACAAAAAAATATTAATATGACTAAATTGGGACTAAAACTAAAATTGTCATTAGTCAAAACACTAGGGCTATAAATAAAAAAAAAACGCTGAGTTTTTCCCATTTCGACGATGAGCAGTTTGTGTTTTCGCGTGCTGCGTTTAATCAGGACACGATCGGATCGATTATTCGGCGGCGGTTTGTGTTGCGTCGCACCGTTATCCGACTCAGATGTGCGCTAAGTGTCCTCGGAACGCCGCTAACAGCCGCGTGTAAACACAAAGCCTGGGGAATAAGGTCATGTTCCTAATGAAACCCCAGCAGCTGCTTTTCCCTTCGCTTCAGACCTCTCTGCTCCACAAACAATGTTCGCTCCGGGCCGCGTCATTCCTAGTGAAAAGATCACAGGCGCTAATGGGAAACATGCTACGCCACCTAGAGCTCAGCTGCGCCGCTCTTCCTCTCACCGAAATATTAGATTTCAAATGGAATTATATTTTCATCTCGTCACAATTGCACAGTTGTATTTTTGCACCACATATTTACTCTATTGTTCTTTATTTCTTTCTTTTTCCTGTTTGCATTTTTGCCTTCACTGTTGTCTTTTAAATTGTCCTTATTCGTTTCTGTTAAAAACTTTTTGCTGCTACTGACCACAATAATTTCCCCTAGTGGGATTAATAGTCTATCTTATCTTGTCAAGTCAAGTCAACTTTGTTTATAAAAGCACTTTTTAAAAAAACAGCAGACTGACCAAAGTGCTTTACATTTAAAAACATAGTCACGTATAATCCAAATCACGATCACAATAAAATGTACAAACAATTAGATATATTTCTAAAACCACAAAAAATGAAGGACTAAAATGAATGAATAAAATTGACAAAAAATAAAATAATAATAACAAAAAATAAAAACCAAATTTTACGCTTTTAAGGGATAATGCTTTTAAGAGATTAAACTGATCTTATCTCTTTTGTTTTGCAGGCGAGGGCAAGTGGTTCCGGAACATTGACTACTACCGTCTGGATGGTTCCACCAATGCCATGACCAGGAAGAAATGGGCAGAGGACTTCAACGACACCAGTAATGTTCGGTAAAAAGCCTCCCCGGGACTTGCTAGAAGTTTGACATCCTTCCTGTGGATCTTCCAGGGTCGCACTTCCTGAATATACGAGTGGTTTCTCTCTTAACGAAATTAATTTGTGCCGACAGCAGTTTCGTTTAATGGACATTTCGTTAGGTGGACCTCGTTTTGCATTCAAATGATAAAATATTGGTAATACCGTATTTACGTGAACATAAGCACCCCTTTTTTGAATATTCAACGCTCAAAAACTTGGCAGGTGCTTATAATTGCCGATTTCAAATATGCGCGTAAATAATAGCCCACATTTTTTCGTATTTCAAGTCAGGAACAATCACAAATAAAGAATCCAAGGAACAGACACAATCAAAACACTCGGTCTGCTAAACAGGGGATGATAATCCTTCCTCTTCATACAGCGTAGGATAAACGGAGCTTGTTAAATTCTGTTAACCTTTTGATGATTTTTTTTATTCTACTTGATCTTGATACTTGATACTTGAGATACACAAGAAAGCAAAAAAAAACAAAAAATCTTTTTTTTCTATAGTATTTCAGACGCTGCTCCAGAGATACAAGGTGCTTTAGAAGAATGGGTTCAAACGCAAAAGTTTGCCAACAATACATTTTAATGTTCTCCCCGCTAGACTTCCACAACTAATATTTTTTGAAAATCTGAAAAAAATAAATAAATACAATTTTCTCCAAATATTTAGATGCTCCCCTAGTGGTCAATGCAATTAAATCGCTATGTGGTGACTAATTGCTGCCATCTGGTGATCCAATTATGTATTACAAGTGTATACTTGTATTCATTAAGTTTTTTTTTTATTATTTTTTTTAAGTCTTTATAAACTGACGATAAACAAACTGAAAGTAATGTTATTTGTTAAGAGAGGTACCACTGTATAATAAATTGATTGAATTGTATTGAAATGCCTTTATTTATCCTACAGTGGGGAAATAGCGTCTATTAACAGCAGCAAAAAATATCTAAATCTATAAAAAAAATTAATCTATAAATCTATAAAATTTATAAATCTATAAAAAATCTATAAATCAATTAATAATCATAAAAGTAATCCTAAACATAAATAGCACAGAAAGGTTCTGTTGTGTAACTAGAATATAATTTGATTCTGTTTTTAATCACACACTTGTTCCAAAGCGGCTTGCGTTAGATTCTATGCGTTAGATTGTACAATTCTATTAAAAAACATTACGCTGTTTCCCAAATTAAAGATTTGTCGACACTCACAACAGAACAAAACTAACTTTAATATAGATAATGAATAGGAAATCAATATTTCAAAAACATAAACTCAGAATAGTGTTCTTAATAAAAACAATTCATTAAAAAAAAATTATGCTTGGAACAATAACATTAATTAGTATGAAAAAGATTACATGCTGCCAATATTTCATCCCAGTAGTGTTTTTAATCAAAAGAAAATACATAAATAATTAACTAAAATAAAAAGTAATGCTTATAACCAACAACATCAATTAGTATGAAACAGATTAAATGGCGCCAATATTTCTTCAAAATAGTGTTTTTAATAGAAAAATTTAAAAATGAATTATAAAAATAATGCTTATGGCCAACAACATCAATTAGTATGAAAAAGATGAAATGCTGCCAATCTGACAAAGGTAATCCTAAAAATATGCTCTGTACATCTCACATATTATTATCCAGAATTGCTCAAAATCTTCTATTACTTTTATTAAAGTAAAGTAAAAATGGTCTGATCATCTCTCCTGGTGTCCCACAGCGGGCGACTGTTCCTCATCTCCACCCGCGCCGGCTCGCTGGGCATCAACCTGGTGGCGGCCAACCGGGTGATCATCTTCGACGCCTCCTGGAACCCGTCCTACGACATCCAGAGCATCTTCAGGGTCTACCGCTTCGGTCAAGTCAAGACCGTCTTCGTCTACAGGTTCTTGGCTCAGGTGAGGAGGCGTGGCCACACTCGGGCGTGTCCGCGGTGGGCAGAGTTCATTTCGTTGACGAAATTCACCGTGCAAACATTTGCTACTTATAACATGCAATTGCAATTGACAATTAAATTATTACTCATTTTATCTTACCGTGTTTATTTTTGCTCTTTGTTGAGGTTTCACTTATGATAATATATTTATTTGGATTGAAAGAAAAGTTCTTTTAAATAAGTTCAAGAAAAAGAAATGTTTTTCCAAGTAAGATCTTTGTCTAAGAAATCTGAATACGCAGTTAATTATGAACATATAAAATATATACAGAGCAACTTTAGTAAACATTTAGAATGTGTAGCACTTATATTTTTGTTGACTAAATCTAGACCGTAATTGAAATGTTGTGGCATTTAGTCGACTAAAACTAGACTAAAACTAAAACGAATAAAGACGACTAAATTGGGACTAAAACTACACCGAGTTTTAGTCAAAATACTGTGACTAAAACTAAATGAAAAATCTTTGTCAAAATGAGCACTGGCGGTGGGTGACTCTCTGATGGGCGTGGACAGGGCACCATGGAGGAGAAGATCTACGACCGGCAGGTGGCCAAACAGTCTCTGTCCTTCCGTGTGGTGGACCAGCAGCAGATCGAGCGTCACTTCACCATGAACGAGCTGACGGAGCTCTACACCTTTGAGCCGGACCAGCTGGACGACCCTTCGGAGAAGAAGAGCAAGCGTGCCACGCCCATGCTGCCTAAGGTACGCCGCCTCGGACGCTAAACATCTGTGACAAAAATAGCAAACGTAAATTTTGTTCGTTTTTTTTTTTATCTTCACATTTTCGTTTGAAACTTTTCACTTCGAATTTGGGGCGGTCCTTCTCTGATTGGCTGTTGAGAGTGTGATTGACAGTTGCTTGACCAGGAAGTGTGGGAGGAGTTCAGTGATTGTACACCTTAACGTTCACTGCTTTTTTTAATATTAGTACACATTGTGATTTAAGTTTTATTTTTGCACAATATTGCTAAATGTGAGGTACGCCGCCTCGGCCGTTAAACACGTGGAATCAGATTAATGACAAAAATATCAAATTTCGGAGAAACGGAACGAAAATGCTTCACATTTGTTTGTTTTTTGAAGATTTTTTGCTTGCAATCTTCACGTTTTTGTTTGAAACTTGTTTTTTTTTTTTACTTCGGATTTTTTGTTTTCGTTTGGATTTCTAGTCCAAGTCTCACCTGGGGGCCAGTCCTTACTCTGATTGGCTGGTGAGACAGTGATTGACAGTTGCTTGACCAGGAAGTGTGGGAGGAGTTCAGTGATTGTACACCTTAACATTCGCTGCTTTTTTTTAGCATTAGTACACAAACTGTGATTTAAGTTTTATTTTTGCACAATATTGCTAAATTTTTGCAGGGACAGATACTTCAGAATAATAGTACACACTGTTGTTTCTTCACATCGAAATACTGTGTGTGTGCAGTGCTCGAGCGAGGGAAAAAAACAAAAATAGTTAAAGATTAAAAAAGCGTGTTATAGTTGTGTTAGTTTTAGGAAAATACGGTAACTTCCAGATGTTTGTCATTTTTATAATGTGTTCGATCTAATGGATTGCATCACACGCCGTGTGACTCTGGTCCGGTCAGATTTTTTTTCCACCCTGTGTGACATCATCAAACGTGTTACAGTCTCCAGCGGACAAACAGATGACATCATCGTGTTATAGTCGCGTTATAGTTACAGGACAATACGATTATCTCTAAATGTATGTTATTTTTATGATTGGTTGTAAATCGATTGCATCACATGCGGTTTAAAATGGTCCGATCTTTCCGGTTTTCCCGTCTGTGACATCATCAGACAAGACCCCCCGACGAGTTCAGCAGCTTCCATCAGTCTCCGAGTGTTTAGCCAATCACGCGCAGCCGCTCGCCGTGACCTCCCCTGACCCCGGCGGGTCAACCAGCACACGCAGCCTCCGTCCGTGTAAAGACCAGAATAAATCTGACTTTACAATACCGTAGTAAACAACATACCACGCTTTATCTCCCGTTGAAGCGCTTTGATTTTAAATTGCACCGTCAGCTTTTCTCATTCTAACTTTGACGGTTTAATACGCGTACAGACCAGAAGTTTGGACACCTTCTCGTTCAAAGAGATTTCTTTGTTGTCACGGCTATTTTTTAATAGTTAATTAGACTCAAATTTTTAAAAGTCATTTGAAGAATCGACATTTCTCTTTTTAAAGACTTGAAAAGCGCTATATAAATGAGCTTGAACTTGACTAGGGCTGCACGATTTTGAGAAAAAACCTAATTGCGATTTATCTGAAAAATATTGCGATTCGATTTTCGTTTTTTTTTTTATTTTTAATCTTCAGTGCATAAAACTAAAATTATGAATAAAATATATTGTTACTTTTACAACACAGAGGGTTAAATAAACTACATAAAAAGTGATTGAGGTAATGAGATTTTAACATTTCTCTCCCTCAAAGTTTGAGTCATGATTAATAAATACAATACCTGAACCTACATGCAGAAGAACAAGAATGGAAAATAACCACTAAGTCATTTGTATTTTAATTTAACAATCTGAAACGATTGAGAAAAATAGAAAATTCTCTTGTATTAATTTTAAATCTGAAATTAAGTAAGACAATGTTGTCACTGGCAGAACATGAAAAAAATGAACAATTCTTAATAAACCATATTTTAAAATGTCTTACTCTTACTGTGAATTACAAAACAAAATAAATACTAGTGCAATTTTCTGGTATTTAGTAAACATAGAGCTTTTATTGCACACATTTCACTGGCACCAAAAAAAATGCTCTGTAATAACTAGGCAAAATGGAAAATCACCAAACATAAAACATTGATATGATTCTATATTATTATTACTAATATTAGTGTGATTTTTAAGATGCTGGTATAAATGAGTTGTGTTTCTTCTAGATCTGACATCGACGCATTTCACACTTGGCAATCTTTTGCTCCACGTTGTTGTTCGCGAAACCAAAAAAGCTCCAAATAGCTGAATTATTGACCAAGTGCTAAAACAAAAGGTGTAAAAAAACGTAGCCTCCTGGGGTTTAGTTAAAACCGCGATATCGATTCAATAAAGGTGAATCGTGCTGCCCTAGTCACGACTATGAAAGTTGTAGATCCGAAGGCGTCAACACTACGAATCCGAGGACTGGATCATTATTGTGGCGATTGTGAGCGGCTTAAGAGTGGAACTATTCCCTCCACACTCGTTTGCGGTTTCTTTGACCTGGAGTGAAACCCGAGCGACGTTGGAAGATCTGAGCTCTGCGTCTTCTATAACCTGGAGGTTTTCCTTTTTACAGGCGATACTGTAAAAAGCACTCCGGCGATAAGCATCGCTCCCTCTCGGAGAGTTTCTGGGAAGACGTTCTTCTCTTCCAGCCCTGGTGAAGGCCATCTGTTCCGCTGATTCACCGCTCGGCCTCTGAAGTTTTTTAAAGGAACACCATAAACCTCCCCGATGATGAACAGTCATTATTCTCAAGCCCTTTTCAGCCCGTCCTCGTGCTTTTTAGAGAAACTAATTGGAGACAAAGGAAGTCGGTGGACTTCCACTCTAATGACAAAGAAGGGAGCAGTGGGCCAGACGTGAGAGCCACCCAGCTTGAGGTCCGGCCCCGCCCCGCCTCGGGCCTTTCAGATGCCCTTTGAACGAGCCAAAGAAAAACGCCACTTCGGCCGGTGCGCTGACTTCCTGTCGGTGGGAAAGTGGCGATTTTTCTTTGGCTCTTTCGCGGCTGAGGACTGGCGCAGACCTGGCATGGGGGTAATTAGGTGCAGGAACCGCTCCTAATACGTCTCCCAGATGTTCCCTAATGAGTGCCCTCTGTTTTCACATCTCATCCTGAAGTGTGAACCGCCGAGCTCCGACACCCCACTTCCTGCGCTTGGTCAATAACGCGGCGTTAGGGCGACTTTCACCTCGCCGTAAAATAAAAGCCTCGCTCTGAAAATAAACCCTAGTCGGTAAATCGCCGCGCTCCAATAAAACCATCTACGGTGATTCCGACCGCCCTGATACTACTGCACAGACACGCCACGGTTTATCACAATAACGCCTTTGTCGGTTGAGATTTTCGTTTGTCGCTTGAAATTTTCATTTGTCGCTTGGAATTTTCGGTGTGTCGCTTGAAATTTTCGTTTGCCGCTCACCCGGCGACGGAGACAATTCATGCGTGCGGCAGTTTAATTGAGTCCATATCTGAGGTGTAAAGTAGTCTTACTGTAACAATGCAAGTCATTTACAAGTTACATTACAAGTTACAAGTCACCAATTCCAACAAGACTTGAGTAAAGGTTGTAAAGCTCGTGAACCATGTTCAAGAAACATCGACGTGATTCCAGAACTTTCTGAGAAAACGCCAATGTTTCTTCTACGTGATTCCAGAACTTTCGGACAAAACTCCAAAGAAACATTGGTGTTTTTCCCCAACAAGACTTAAGTAAAGGTTGTAAAGTATCCAATTTTATAAGAGTTTAGGTACTTTACTCGTACTACTGGATTTAGGCTCAAAATCACCTAAAAATGTGGCGAACAAGAAACTTGGTTTTGGTTCCTAATGTAGAAATGACAAGTAACACCTCAATGTTTCAAAATGGATTCTCAGAAAAAGAACAAAAAGTCAGTCTCAGTCGAACTCAGATGTGCCAAAAAGGTGCAACAGCCAATTGACGTAATTTAGCTGAGGAACAGCATCCAGTACCTTTAGACTTCCTGCAGATGGCGATATGTCACTTTGTCCTCCCGAGAAATAACCACGGTAAAAAAAAATGATGCCGACAATGCGCAGAATCACAATGTAGCGAGTAACGGTAAATGTCCAATCAAACGTAGTGGAGTAAAAATACAGATAGTCAATCACAAACGTCGTCAAGTAGAAAAGCTGTTAAAGTTAAAGTTGCAGAACAAGTAGCCAATAAATACTCTAGTAACAATTTACTCAAGTACTTTACACCCCTGGTTCTGATTTAGTTGAACCTGAACTCTTGATGGTTTCTTCTGGGTTTGAGGAAAGGCGACAAGACTACCGTGTTTTTAGCACTACAAGGCGGAATAAAATAAAAAAAATAAACTGTGAAAATCCTTATAATCCAGAAATAAACGTGCTTTAAGACAGATGTTCATTATCGCTCGGAAAGTACGATAAATGGATCAGAAGTTCAACGCGTGTTCTTCAGCAGTAAAGAATCTTGAACCTTCTGTTGTTTTCAGCCCGGCTTTGGCCCGACAGACAGCGGGTCATGTGCGGAACACGCAGACTGTTTATGTCAGGCCACGGAGGTTATGTGGATAATTTGTGCGCAGCTGTACAGTTAGTTTTGCCTGGCCACGGTTCGGTATTACAAACATCTCCATCCTTCACATTCCTGCCGTCTCTCGCCCGAGACCCCTCGTTTTCTTCAGTTCCTGCACCTGCACGTCAAGTCTGGAGAAAGTCTTCTTCTCGTGACGCTTCCTCGTCATCACCAGCACTTTCGCAGACTCCTCGCACCAGTTTTCTTCTGGGTTTTTTACTCTTTAAAAACATGTCTTGACCTGGATGTTCATAGGCTGTTGATCTCGGATCGTTCTGGAACCATGTTGAGGAAACATTGGCGTTTTTCTTAGAAGCTTCTGGAATCACGGTGAAGAAACACGGCCGTTTTTCTCAGAAGGTTTTGAAGCCACGTCGAAGAAACATTGGCGTTTTTCTTAGAAGCTTCTGGAACCACGTGAAAGAAAAGCTGGTGTTTTCCTCTGAAGGTTCTGGAGCCACGTTGAAGAACTTTCCTCAAATTTAGGAACCTCAAATTATATTAAAAAAAAATTCTCGAATTATAAATCTGGGTGATGGAAGTTTGAAAGAGTGGCAGGAACAAAAGTTGATTTTCTAATATCTGCTATCCTAATGTATCCTAATATCTCAGGAAGGCGATTCAAATATTTGTTGAGGATTAAAACTGTTTTTTGTGAAAGTAATTGGCTAATTATCCCATGCAAATTCATAATTATAATTGGCAATTGTTAATGATCTGATATAATTATTGTTTTACTAATTAGTAAACTATTATGCATAACTAGTGTAACCAATATAATAGTTATTTTGTACATTTGTATTTTTGCCGTCCAGTAATATTTTATTAAACCTAATAATTTGTAACAGTCGCGAATGTCGGTTCTGTGACGAAGTAGAGTCGTGTGATTTAATTATCGTTCCGTCATGTGACTGAACAGATTTTTTTTTAAATTCATTTTTATTAGTGGTTTTTAACGAGGCATTAAAAGGCCGTCAGCTGACTCTGCGGGAACGGGCTTCTCCCAGCGTTAGTGTCGTGGTTTCACTGATCTCCTCATTACCTCGTCTCTCCTGGTAAACCGATCCGCCATCATGACTGGCGCTGCTGCGACAATGGCGGGGTTCTTGTGGAGGTGCTGGTGTAGGTCGGGTGGTGGAGACGGACGAGACCACCCGCTGAGCCCCGCCCGAGGTCACTCAGCAATCCCAGCATTCCCTGCTCCTCACAACCTGTCATCTGACCCCGCGGCTCCGTGACCCGCTCACCCAACCGTGTTCCGCTCGTCTCGGGTCCAGACTTAAATACCTCATCATCTGATTGTCAGCCCCCCCCCCCCCCTCTCTATCTGTCTCTCTCCACCGTCTCTCTCTGTCTCTCTCACTCTCTGTGTATCTCTCTCTGTCCGTCTCTTTTGTCTTTCTCTCTCTCTCTGTCTCTCTCTCTCTCCTCCGTCTCTCTCTCACTCTCTTTCTCTCCGTATCTCCGTCTCAATCTCTCCCTGTCTCTCTCTGTATCTCTCTATCTCCATCTCTCTTTGTCTCTCTTGCTCTGTCTCTTTCTCTATCTCTCTCCACCGTCTCTCTCTGTCTCTCTCACTCTCTGTCTCTCTGTGTATCTCTCTCTGTCCGTCTCTCTTTGTCTTTCTCTCTCTCCACCGTCTCTCTCTCCCTCTCTCTCTCTCTCACTCTCTTTCTCTCCGTATCTCTGTCTCAATCTCTCCCTGTCTCTCTCTCTGTATCTCTCTATCTCCATCTCTCTTTGTCTCTCTTGCTCTCTCTTTCTCTATCTCTCTCCACCGTCTCTCTATCGCTCTCTCTCTCTCTCTCTGTCTGTCTGTCTCGTTTTTCTCTCTTTCCCTCTGTCTTACTCTTCTCTCTCTCCTCTCTCTCCCACCGTCTCCCTCCATCCCTCTCTCTCTCCCTTCCTCTCTCTCTCCTATCTCTCTCCTCCTCTCCCCCCCGTCTCTTCTCTCTCTCTCTCTCTCTCTCTCTCTCTCCACTCATCTTTTCCCGTGTGGAGTAAATTACTGGTGGCGTTGACGTTGAGAGATTGAAGCATCATCCGTGCGTGATTGTGTTCTCCCTCCCCACATGTTTTTATTTAACGCCGCAGCCTTGATTTGTTGGGATCCGCGGCCTCCATTACACACGCCGCCTAATGCAGAAAGTCTGGATCCCGCGGCGGCGCTGAAACCAGTGGCACGCTGGGCTGGGCTGGGCTTCTGCTGAGCCCTCATCACCTCCAGGAACCTGCTGATGGACGAGTTCTGCCGGATCGCTTGAAATGGCAAAAGATTTGTTGACGTGCGCTTTGATGTCATCGGTGTTGACTGTGTTACGCGTTACTGTAATTCTAATACGATAATACGTAGTAGTGTTAACTGAATACTGTTCATTTTTGGCTAGTTTAATTACAGTTACTTGTAATTTTGTGTTGATACAGGTTCTTGCGTTACGTTGTAAAATACCGTATTAACGTGAATATAAGCACATTTTTTTTTTTTTTTTTCAATTTTGGCGGCTCAAAAACTTACGGGGTGCTTATAGATTGGATAACGGGCTAACGGGCTAGCGCTTGAAAACGAGACCAGCAGCTGCAAAAGTTACAGAGCAAACAGAAAACCAGTTCAAAACGAAGAACAACTGGAGTCAAACACAATCTAATCGCTCTGTCTGATACACAGAGGAAAAACTGACTGTTGTAATTATTTACGTCTAACATGATCCGAGCTCAGTCAGCTTTTTACTTCTTTACTTCTTTCTTTCATTATGTGCAAAGGCTCATGGGAACCAGTGACCAGTGAAGCATTATGGGAGCTGTAGTTCCGATTGCTAGAATACAATATCGGTTTATTATTTTTAAGTAAACACACATTGAAGTGATGGGAGTCACAAGTTAGGTTTGTTAAATAAAGATAAAATTGTATTTTAAACAGAAAATTAACGTAATTTAGCCATGAACTAAACTTTTTTTTTTTGTGCCTAAAAAAATCATGGGGGTGCTTAAACGTATTAGTCAATTAAAATAGCTGAAAATCGTTATTTAATTTTAGTAATTTATCTTATTGTAGAAGTTGACTCTGCTTTAAATACTGTCGTAAAAAAACTACACGCACCACGTGGACTACAACAATTTTAAAACAGCAGAGACGTCGAAAGTGGGACTAAACTAAAGCTACTGGCTGTTCTACAATATGGCAATAATCACGTCATTTCACATTTCTGACACAATCAGATAAGAACTTTACAGTAATATTTGAGCTATTTCCTGCGCAAAAACACTATTAAAAAGTGTTTAGTTGAGTTACTTTATGAGTGACTAAAATACTTTTCAGACACGGTGATTATAAAAGTATTTTAAATACAACAATGTGAAGTAATTAGTAATTGATTACTTTTTCAAGGTAACTTACCCAACACGGGATGTAATGAAGGTTTTACAATTTTGTTATTTTCAGAAGTAACGTCCCTTCCAACCTTCTGATGTTGATTCAGACTTTGTCACGTGATACATTGTCACTTTGTAATAGAGAGTTACACTTTTTTTCTTTTTATTTGATCAGTTATTCTGTACAGTAAAGCAAGAAAAGACAGATCTTTCTCTTTAACTGCCGCCGCTGAGAGACATATAAATGTTTAAACTTGGCGCTGTGATGTGTCAGAAGCTCCGCGTGAAGCCACGGCTTGAGGGATTCCACTAGAACAATGTGGTGAAGGAATCAAGAACATTCCCTCTCCAAATGATGGTGTCTCCTCCACAGGACCTGGTGCTCGCCGAGCTGCTCCACAGCTACAAGGATCAGATCGTGGGCTACCACGAGCACGACTCCTTACTGGACCACAAGGAGGAGGAGGCGCTGAGCGAGGAGGACCGCAAGGCCGCCTGGGCCGAGTACGAGGCGGAGAAGAAGGTGAGCGTGTGGCGATTCACCTGGTGTGGTCGGCGTTTAACCGATGCCGTGTCGAACCTCAGGGTCTGTCCATGCGCGCCAACCAGGCCTCCTACTCTCAGATGGCCATGGGCGCGGCCGCCAACTCCTACTTCCCCTTCAACGTGGCGGCGCTGGCGTCCATGAACAACCAGCAGCTGGAGGTCTGTAGATGTTCCAAATGCGTTTCCTGCCGTTTAAGGCACTTGCTCAGACTCGTATGAGAATATATAACAATGGTTGTAATGCGAAATGTAGCGTATTCACCAGCATTGGCGCCAACACTGAAGCTAGGGCTGGGCCGGCGGTATAGCGGTATTAACGTGAATACCGGTATTGAGTTGTGCCACGATATGGATTTTGCAATATCATGGATACCGTGGCACTTTCATGAATTTACCTTTTATACACGTATATAAACACTTTAATACAGTAAAATACACTTGTTTCGTTACAACTTTTAATTACGACATGGATACATTGTTAGTCTGATACAGAAAGCGTAAGAATCTGAATTAATAGATCACCCGCGAGGCGCATGTATCGCGCATGCGCTGTGCCGCTCCATGTCTGTAACGTGCCGGTTTTTTAGAGCGGCGAGCGCGATACCCGTAAAACGCGCCCATGGAAAAATTCTGTTATTCTTGGTATTGGTGTTTTGTAAAGGTACAGTATATAATAATTCAACGGACAATCTCTCACAAACGGTTTCCGCCATCTTGAAATGACGTCATGTAAACCCCTGAGTTTTTTTTAGGATTTCCGTAAATCCGTCTAATGAAAAAAAAGACACGATTCTTTCGTATAGCGAAAATATTTCGGAACTTAAGACGGCATTTTTGCAGCGGCGCATTTCGTTACCTGGAATTTTCGTTATCTGGGACATTTGTAAGTTGTTGGGACGTATCAGAATTTGCCAGTCTCTTAATTATTCTTTCAAAAAATTAACCAGCCTTGTGTTTTTTTTTTTACCTAAAACTGTATTTTTTTTTTACTAACATTTATTTTCTGGTTGTGGTTCAGGACTTGGTCAACCAAGGCCGGCAGAAGGTTCTGGAGGCCACCAATGCACTGAAGGCCATGACGAGGGAGTCTGTGGAGGACATCATCGCTCAAGTGGTGCGTGTCGCCCGGACGCCTCGGCCGGAGCAGCACGGGCGTGACGCTTTTGTGTGTGTGTGTGTGACAGTGGAAGGAGAACCCTGCCCTCCCGGAGGCACAGGTTCAGGCCATCGCTCTGGCCCGGCAGGCCGCCTACGAGATGGAGATCAAACACCGGGAGACCATTTACCGGGACGTCGTCACCAAGCAGCAAAACGTACGTCTCCATGAATCAAGTGTCACGGAACATTGTGTTTGTCATGTTGGGCATGGCGGTGTCGTGTCGGGCGTAATATGGGCGTGGCATGTGTGGGCGTGTCAGTCAGGGGCGTTTGTCATGTTCGGCGTGGTGGGTGTGTGTCTAGGGGCGTGTCAGTCAGGGGCGTTTGTCATGTTGGGCGTGGTGGATGTCTTGTTGGGTATATTGTGGGCGTGGCATGTGTGGGGCGTGTGCCTAGGGGCGTGTCAGTCAGGGGCGTTTGTCATGTTCGGCGTGGTGAGTGTCGTGTCGGGCGTGTTTTGGGCGTTGCATGTGTGGGCCATGTGTCTAGGGGCGTGTCAGTCAGG
Source organism: Paedocypris micromegethes (assembly GCA_028031935.1). Classification (NCBI taxonomy): domain Eukaryota; kingdom Metazoa; phylum Chordata; class Actinopteri; order Cypriniformes; genus Paedocypris; species Paedocypris micromegethes. The sequence goes on along the minus strand of CM051502.1, from coordinate 49,340 downwards.
GGCGTTTGTCATGTTGGCCGTGGCATGTGTGGGGCGTGTGTCTAGGGGCGTGTCAGTCAATGGCGTTTGTCATGTTGGGCGTGGCATGTGTGGGGCGTGTCAGTCAGGGGCATTTGTCATGTTGGGCGTGTGTCTAGGGGCGTGTCAGTCAGGGGCGTTAGTCATGTTGGGTGTGGTGGGTGTTGCGTCGGGCGTGTGTCTAGGGGCGTGTCAGTCAGGGGCGTTAGTCATGTTGGGTGTGGTGGGTGTCGCGTCGGGCGTGTGTCTAGGGGCGTGTCAGTCAGGGGCGTTTGTCATGTTGGGCATATTGTGGGCGTGGCATGTGTGGGGCCTGTCAGCCAGGGCGTTTGTCATGTTGGACGTGGTGGGTGTCGTGTCGGGCATATTGTGGGCGTGGCATGTGTGGGGCGTGTCAGTCAGGGGCGTTTGTCATGTTGGGCGTGGTGGGTGTAGTGTTGTGCATATTGTGGGCGTGGCGTGTGTGGGGCGTGTCAGTCAGGGGCGTTTGTCATGTTGGGCGTGGTGGGTGTCGTGTTTTGCATATTGTGGGCGTGGCATGTGTGGGGCGTTTGTCTAGGGGCGTTTGTCATGTTGGGCGTGGTGGATGTCGTGTCTGGCATATTGTGGGCGTGGCATGTGCCTAGTGGGGTGTGTGTGGGGGGTGTGTTTTACATGTCCTCTGTGCTCTTTGCAGCTGGTGATGTACGTGCAGAGGGTGATCTCCAACCGTAAGGTGCAGGAGCAGCAGCAGCAGCAGCTGGCGATAGCCAGACAGGGTCTCCTGCTCAACCAGCTGGCCATGCAGAATGGTCTGCCCATGAACCAGATGGAGCTGCTGGGCCTGTACCAACAGCTGGGGGCGCTGCAGGGCATGTCCTCGCCTCAGCTGGGCAAGAACCCGGGACCGTCCAAGGGCCTGTAGACGGCCCAGACTTGTGCTCCAGAGGGCGGGTCCTGAGGGTTCTTGTGCTCCAGAGGGCGGGTCCTGAGGGTTCTTGTGCTCCAGAGGGCGGGTCCTGAGGGTTCTTGTGCTCCAGAGGGCGGGTCCTGAGAGTTGGCGCTTGTAAATAGCCTTCACGTTACTCCAGTTGGATTTGGTTTTCTGTTCCTCGGTTCTCTGGCGTATTTAAGAAGATGTTCTCCTCCTGTGCGTGTAGGACACACCCTCGAGCGGGCGACATCACGTGCTGTAAGTACTCGCCGCCGCTCGTCGGAGAAGAAATGGCCTTATTTCAAGCAGCTCCATGTCTTCTGATGTTTTAAAAAAACAAACAAACAAACACCTTTTCTAACCGGCTTTTAGGTATTGATCTCGTCGTTGCCGTTCATGCTATGGAATGTCTGTGTTGGTAAATCTGCTTGCCGAGTTTCTCTGGACTTTTGTAGTTTTCGCCTCTCTAGCGACTTACTGTAACTTGGTTTCGTCGCCGCCCTCACTTCCTGTTGGGTTCGCGCGGGGGACGGCGATTCTCCGCCTGCTAGCATGCTAATGCTAACGCCCCGGAATCGCAGCGTCCGCCGGCGATGGGTTTAAATCGGCAAACGTTCCGCGGTTAGCGCGCGCTCAGACGTCATCCGCCATTTCATGTGACCTGCTACTTAATATTTAATATCACGTTTCAATAAAGTGACCAAACGGAGAAGAACCCTGGAGGATGCGCTCGTTTCTTTTACTGTTGTTGTTGTTGTTGTCCTGTAACAACTGTGTCGTTTTAAACCGGTATAAAGGTTTTTTTTGCACAAAATAAATCTGTTCACCAAAACTCTCCAAAAGCCATTTTTTGTTTTTTTGTTTTGTTCTTCCTGCGATTGTCTTTCTAGAATCAAGATCACATTTTGAGTTTACGAATTTGGGAAATTAAAGAAAATAAAGCAGATTTTTGCTCACTTTAATTGGTAGAAACTTGCGTTTTGTCTGATTGCCTTCAGACATCAAATTCATTTATTTTACCCGACACCACGGCCTAAGCTGCCCACTGCTCCGGGTTTGTGTGTCGCTTCACTGGCTTGTTAAATGGACAGTTTTGATACTGCCCCTAGTGGCCACACTGACTAACTCCCTTTAAAGCCTTTAGAGCAGGGGTCATGACCTCAAACTGACCGGGTCGTTACAGTGTTTTATTTGATCTCAACGTTACGTGTGACTCTCAGAAGCGACTATTAGAATTTTCCATCACGTTCTGTGTTGTTTTGTCACGCGACATAACGATAATTCTCATACACGATAATTCTGCAGGTTACGTTTTTTGCCACATTTTGTAAAAATTGTAATAAATGTTACAGTTGTGCATTCACACTCTTATTCGAAACACACTTACACACACACACACACACTATATTTCTCAAAACTCTTTCAGACGTTTTCTCACCAACAATTTCTGTATTCGTTTAATCAGTGTACAACAAATGTTTGTCTCCTTCAGTATCTGACTGTGAGTGACCGAACAGTTTGTCTTGACGTTCTAACGTGCGTCGTTGTTCTATAGCGTATTTGTTTATTCAATTTGTTTTGTGTTTTCTCACCAGCCATTTTTGTATTCGGTTAAATATCGAACTGTGTGTCTTAACATTCTGACACGCGTTTTATTCTATAGTGTCTCTCTAAATTCAATTTGTTTAGCGTTACCAACAATTTTCGTATTCGTTTAATCGGCGTACAACAAATGTCGTCTTCCCTTCTTGTTCTATAACGTCTTTTTGTATTTGTCTTGCGTTTTCTCACCAACAATTTTCGTATTCGGTTAAGTCGCGTGCAACAATGTCTCCTTGAGTGTCTGACTGAACGACCAAACAGTTTGGCGTAATGTTCTAACACGCGTCTAGTTCTGTCTAACACGCGTCTTTTTTATTCGGTTTATTTTGCGTTTTCTCACTAGTGACACCAAGATCTGGACGACTTTACTACTGTGTCTTCCAGCGTTGGTTTGCTCTGTTATTTTGACGGTGGGAGTTTGACACACCTGCCATCTTACCTTGATGAGTGAATAATCCAACTCTGAAATTGTGGCTACAATGGAAATACGTTTTTTTTCCCCGTCGAAGCCCCTGCGAGACCCTTTCCGTTGCACGTTCCTTGAGTTCCTCGCTGCAGAACGTTCCAGATGCTGAGCCTTTCTGCAGCAATTCACAACGTATATACAATCATTGTAATAAACGATAAAGTTCCTTTTTGATTTAAAACTATCATCTCATTACATGCTGATAAGACACTGATCTCGAGATATTTAGACGGCCGAGATATAGAGAAGACCGAGCGAAACCGTCTAGCGTTGTGGAAGTGAATAGTTTTATTCATTCATGCCTGTGATTGGTTGGCCACTGGTGTGGGCTGTTTCTTTAGGCCCGTGGAACCCGAAATGGAACAGCAGTGGATGGCTGGAGGTGTGTGTGTGTGTGTGTGTGTGACTCTTCAAATCCTGGTAAATGTCTAACTTCTAATTGTACAATGGTATCGTCTCTGCAGGTCTGACACCAGGCAACCCTCCTTTCTTTTCGTGCTTTCACTTTCAGAAAAGGACAGATTTATGTCTGGAGAGACTCTGGGGAGAACATTCCCACACGCTCGCCAAGGTTTTACATGCACGTCTCGGGAGATCCGCGGACGTTTGAGGATTGATGGCTTTGGCGAGGACGGTGCTTCTCGCCTCCTGATAAGGAGCTGCCGATCAATCTGAGGAACGTCCTCGGCCTGGAAGACGAATGGACGGCTGAAAAATGCGGTTGTTGCTCTGTGCGAACGCCACTAACCGGCCTGATCGATGAGGGTTTGGTTTGGAAGCACATAACAGGCTCTCGCATACCTCCATCCATCCATCCATAGCAGGACCACCTTTATTCCAGCCCTCAGTAGAATGTACAGTTCCCATAGCTTCAACCTCATTACAAAATAGAGCCTTTGAAATAAATAAATAGAGCTTCGGAGTTACGCTACATAGGCGGAAAATAAATACATCATACTTCTATAAATAGGTCTGTGTGTACAAATCTGTGGCTTGGTGAAGCTCCTCGGGCCACGTGAGCGTCAACATCTCCATCGCTTGAAGACTTTCCTGTTTTTCTTAATAAGTGCCCTCGTCTTTTCCCGAAGTGACTCCTCCAGAAGTTCCCATAATCCATCATAAGTGCTCCGTCATCTTCTGCGCTGGCTTTTCCTCATGGCGGGCGAGATGTTTCCTCCAGGAACGCTTCAGGGGCGCGGGAGCTGGATGCTGGAACGTTCCCTCTTCTCCGCGGTGGAGACGCCATTAAGAAGAGGAAGCGCAGCCATCCAGAACATCTCAGTCCGCGCCTGGTGCCGCATCAGAACCCGGTTCTGGACGGGCGTGGTCACCTGTGCTGGAACAGGTCTCGGTACGCCTGCGGGATCTTCTCCATCTCCACGTGTCTGGGCAGGAAGTGGGTCAGCTTCTGGTGCTTTTTAGTCCTGCCGCCTTCTCGCGGGGATCCGTCCTTGTTGAGGGCCACGTAGTAGTATCTCCCCGTGTCGGCGTGCTGGTAGAGTGTGGACGCGTACGTGTTGTACCAGTTCTCCTCAAACTGCTCGCGGAACACGCACTCCGCCGTCAGCTTCTTCTGCAAGAGAGACCAGCCTCACGTCACAACGGTTGGAGTACAAAAAGGCACTTTTTTTTGCACTCAAAGTACTTGAGTACATTTTGGCTACTTTGTAGATGTAGTGGGTATCAAAAACATTTGCAACTTTTACTTTCCTCGACGGCATTTGTGATTATCCATCTTTACTCCACTACATTTGTGATTATCCATCTTTACTCCACTACATTTGTGATTACCCATCTTTACTCCACTACATTTGTGATTGTCTATCTTTACTCCACTACATTTGTGATTGTCTATCTTTACTCCACTACATTTGTGATTGTATCTTTACTCCACTACCTTTGCAATTGTCCATCTTTACTCCACTACATTTGTGATTATCCATCTTTACTCCACTACATTAAAATGGAAACTTTACTTTTTAATCAAGTCTTCTTGGAATTGGTGACTTGTAACTTGTATTGGAGTAATTTCTACACTGAGGTATCCATACTTTTGCTGAAGTATGATTTTCAGGTACATTTTGACTACTTGGTACGTGTAGTGAGTATCAAACATTTGCAACTTTTACTTTTCTTAACTTTATTTGTGATTATCCATCTTTACTCCACTACATTTGTGATTATCCATCTTTACTATTTGGTGACTTGTAACTTGTATTGTTACATCATTTCTACACTGAGGTATCCGTACTTTTGCTGAAGTATAATTTTCTGGTACTCTTGACGAATGTTTGAAAAAACTCAAGTACTTGAGTACATTTTGGCTACTTTGTACGTGTAGTGAGTATCAAAAATATTAGCAACTTTTACTCTGCTTGACTGCATTTGTGATTATCCATCTTTACTCCACTACATTTGATTGGACACTTACTTGTTACGTTGTGATTGTGCGCAAAATGTCTTGTAATTGGTGACTTGTAACTTGTACTGGACTTGTAATTTCTACACTAAAGTAAAACCGCACAAACGAAGAGTTTCTCTTTTTTCACATTTCTTAAGTAACATACTTCAGTTCTTTTAAAATTTGGATACTTGACTTTTATTCAAGTCTTCCTGAAATATTGACGTGAGGTCGAGCTTACAAGTCTCATTCTGAGGAACATCATCTCATCCACAATCAGCTCAACAATAGCAATTAGAAATCGATTTACACTCAACCTGATTTCTTCTTTTTTATTGAAAACTCTTTATTATTCAACTCTGACATTTGACTACCTGAAAAAGGGTTTTATTCTGAAGTGTGTGTGTGTTTTTACTGCGGTTTCAAACCAGAAGATGACACAGCAAACATCTACAGTTGTGGACAAAATGATTAGCCCCGCCTACAAAATAATCATCGATTGATAAGTATTTCAAAAGTGCTTTTAAACAGCTAATAACTGTGTCCTCAACTGTACATAATACTGTACCTTGGAATGTTTGTTTAAAGTTTAGTGGTGATTATTTTTTTTTCTTTACAACATTACTCTTGCATCGTTTCATTCCATTTATTTAAATTTAAGTATTAAAAGTAATACATGTTATTATTTTGCTGTTGGACAACCTGATTGTCAGGGTTGAATATTTAAAATCATAGATAAAAGATCATGATTTTTTCTGGGTATTTTAGGCAAAAAAATTGTGACTCATTTTATCCAGAATCGTGCAGCTCTAATACCTGCTGACAAACCAAATCAAGAATCGGTGGTAACTTCGACATAATCCAGGTCTGTGCATCAGACGCTCTGGATGAAGCCACGTATTTGTTTGTTTGTTTGTTTTTTTACGAAATTTTTTTTGTAGATCTTCTCAGAGCGGCTGCGTTCTCACGAGTCCAGACGGCAGCTGCTGGCTGAAGCTGAGAAGGGAACGTCATTGGCCGAGTGTTTGGCGTGTGTGTAGGTGTGTGTGTGAGTGTGTGTGAGCGGTGCTCCGGGTGAAGCAGGTGAACTCAATCACGCTGAGGGCCAGAAAACACTCATGAGGTGGAGTCGAGTCTCTGTGTCGGGACGCTACGTCTCAAACGGTCTTACTGACACTTTTCCCCTGACGAAAACTAAACGAGAACTATATAAAAACACCATGTGAAAACTTTACATTTATTGACACTTTCCTCAACGAATACAAACGAAACAAAAATTCCTTTCGTGACGACGTCCAATCATAATCCGAGCTTGTGGAGAAAGGCGGGTGCAAACGCTAAGAGAACCAATCAGGACACGGAGACTTTCAGCTGCAGGAAAAACACGGGAGATTAGTGAGAGTCTCTTAGATGCTGTATATGGATTCATTTTACATTCAACGTGACCTAAGTCTCGGTCTTTGTGTTGTTACAAATGCTCAGAACTTGAACTTGAACTTAGAAAAACGTGTGAAGCAACAATCACGAGCAGAAATACAACACACCTGAAGCGCCATCTGCTGATCAAACTTCCTTTTTCTCTTTCACCGAGCAACCATTTGTCACTTATAAACATGATGCGATTATAATACAATTTAATTTTACGGTATTTACTTTGCTCTTTGTTGAGGTTTTATTTATGAGAATACACTTATTTGGATTGATGTTCATAAAAAAAAAGTTCAAGAAAAATAAACGGTTTTCCAAATAAGATCTTTGTATATATTTTATATGTTCATAGTTAACTACGTATTCAGATTTCTTAGACTTAGACATACTTATATTTTCGTTGACTAAATCTATACTGTAATTTAGTCGACTAAGATGTTTGGTGGCATTTAGTCGACAAAAATTAGACTAAAACAAAAAAAAAAAAATCAAGACGACTAAATTGGGACTAAAACAAAACTGAGTTTTAGTCAAAAGACTGACTAAAACTAAAAATAAAATCTTTGTCAAAAATAACACTGATCTCAAATGAGTGTGTGAGATAGTCAGACGCGTGAGGGTGCAAAGTCCCGTCTGGATTGCGTTGACGTCTCGGATTTGTCTCCTAAAGTTAAAGGTGTAAAGTGTTCCTGAAAAACACTAGAGTAAACTTAAGGTAGAGGAGTAGCTGAAAAACACACTAGAGTAACCCTACTGTAAAAATGACTCCCTAACAAGTTACACGTCACCGATTCCAACAAGACTTGAGTAAAAATAGAAAGTATCCACTTTTAATAGAACTTATTTAGCTGATAAACAGCATCCAGTACCTTCAGCATCCTGCAGATGGCGATATCACAAAGAAAAAAAACACGGTAGAAAAAGCTGCCGACTTGTCGCACACAATCACAATGTAGCGAGTAAGTGTCCAATCAAATGTAGTGGAGTAAAGATACAGATACTCAATCACTAATCTAGTCAAGTAGAGTCACGGTACAAACAAAGTAGCCAAAAAAAGTAACAAAATACGTTTACTCAAGTACTTTACACCACGGCCTATATAGTAGTTCCAAAATAAAAGTCCCCAAGCTGTTTGTCCACTAATGTCCTGTTCCGTTCTTTAATGAGACGTTATTGCGTTACACGTGAAGTCATCTCGCTTTAAAGAGTTTGTTTTAACTCGGGGGTCCCGAGAAACGCAGAGGGGCCCCGCGCATTGTCTGCAGAAACCCGATAGCGGGTCTGGAGGGGGCGGCGGCTAGGGAGGGGGTGGCGGTCTCCTATATACAGGGTTCTTACTGCTGCTTTAAATCCTTGAAAATGCTTGGATTTGAAATGAAGTGCTTGAAAAGGCTCGAAATTCTACAGTGGACTCTGGATAAGTGCACGTCCTCGGGACCGGATCAGAACTTGGGTGGTTCTTTCGTTCTTTGTCTGGTTTCACGTGACTTTTGATTGACAGACTCTGAGAGTGAGACAGATAAATAAAGTGTGTGTGTGTAATAAACAGGTGGTGATCACTATGATCCAGGTCTGATTTAAAGTGCACCAACACCTTTATTGTTGCAGTGTTTCCCGCCTTTGTTACACTTTGTTAAACTAAAACACACTTTGCTAAAATGGAGAAGAATGGCAGGTGTCTAATGTCTTACTTTATAGACAAAATGTGTCTTCTAACTTTATTTAATGTTAGTAAGCTCTACTAAAATGTAATGTCTATTTTTTTTCCACCAATACCACAAAGACTTTCCCCCAAAATAATGTTTCATTTTGATTGTGTTTAGATAGTTTTAAGTATAAATTTTACCACAACTGTCTGGTGCTGGAAAATCCGGAACATGGACCTTGAAAGTGCTGGAATTTGATATTTCAGAAAGTGTAGGAACCCTGGGAGTCGTGCCGCAACACATTGTGACTTTGACGTCACAAATATGTAAACGTCTAAATCGAGAAGTGACATCGGGATTCCTCGTGTCTAGCTGGACGGTCCTGAAAGGTCATCCGTGTGTGACCTCTGCTGCTAGCCACGGGTCAGGATTCAGGTGTCCGCCGTGTGTGTGTGTGTGTGTGTGTTTGGTCTGGCGGAGTGTTTGTCTCGAGTACATCTGCATCATATGGGGAGCAGACCACCAGGAGCTTGGGACTGGACTTACCGACCCGTAGAGCTCTCCTCTCTCGTTCATCCCCAGATAGAGACCAGCGTCCAGCCCGCGTATGCTGACCAGCCCCACCGCCAGACTGATGAACTCCAGAATACCTGCCACACAACCACAGCCGTCAGACCAGCAGCAGACCACCCCGGAGAAGAAGATGATGAACGAGAAGAAGATGAACGAGAAGAAGAAGAAGATGAATGAGAAGAAGAAGATGAACGAGAAGAAGAAGATGAACGAGAAGAAGATGAACGAGAAGATGATGAACGAGAAGATGATGAACAAGAAGAAGAAGAACGAGAATAATAAGAAGATGAACGAGAATAAGAAGAAGATGAACGAGAAGAAGAAGATGAACGAGAACAAGAAGATGATGAACGAGAAGATGATGAACAAGAAGAAGATGAACGAGAATAAGAAGAAGATGAACGAGAAGAAGATGAACGAGAAGAAGATGAACGAGAAGAAGATGATGAACGAGAAGATGATGAACGAGAAGATGAACAAGATGATGAACGAGAACAAGAAGATGAACGAGAGCAAGAAGATGAACGAGAGCAAGAAGATGAACGAGAGCAAGAAGATGAAGGAGAGCAAGAAGATGAAGGAGAGCAAGAAGATGAAGGAGAGCAAGAAGATGAAGGAGAGCAAGAAGATGAAGGAGAGCAAGAAGAGGAAGGAGAGCAAGAAGAGGAACGAGAGCAAGAAGAGGAACGAGAACAAGAAGTAGAATGAGAACAAGAAGTAGAATGAGAAGTAGAACGAGAAAAAGAAAGAGAATGAGAAGAAGAAGACCTTTATTTGTCTCAACAAAGAGCCTTTCAACTGCCTCCAAGAACCTGCTAGAAACCCGATCTGCTAGTGAACGCGAGCGCTTGGGCCTGCCAGCAGTCACCGGGCCAGGCTCTTCAGGATCTAGAAGCGTTGAGATGTTGATGGGAAGGTGGTCCCCAGGGTCTCTGGATTCCTGATGGCCAGTGTTGGGAGTACGCAATTACTTTAGGTTATCGCTACTGACAAAAACGCTGCGTTACTATAATCGTGGTCACCGAGGCGGTTTTGGTCCGAGCAGAGTGTGTGTTGTTTTTCCCTCTGGTGTGTGTGTTTGTGGGCGGGGCATCACTGCTGATGGGTGTGTCTGTGCACGTGGTGCGACTGAAGACGTGATGATTGGCTTAGATTAAATGTCCATCATTTACCACACGGAAGTTTTTTAACATACGAGTGCTCGCCCAGCAGGAGTCAGCGATGAGCAGATGAGATGGATATGGAGTAGAAAGAGTGTACATTTTTGTTATTGTTATTTAATTTTGGTACATTTGGTACATCAATCTTATATTGAGTGCAGAACACGTCTTGTTAAACTGTGCATTTTTTATTCATCTACTTTTGTCACATTCCTTAAGAAGCATAATTTATATTTAGACTTATTTGTTGGCCAGTTGTAGTCCAGTGCAATAAATATTAAAATTATCGGTTATCTATTGTGTTTCATAATTAACCATACTAATGATAGTTTTTACAATATTAATTTGAATATGATGGGTGTCTCTCACATTGTCCCACAACAATATTAAAATACTGTAGTGTAAAGTACAGTGCTTTATAATTATTAATTATTATAGTATTTAATTAATATATCATATTTAAATATTGACTGCAGCCAAGTTGTTTTGACAAATAAAAAAAAAAAATTGTCACAAAAAGTAACGCAATAGTTACTTTCCCTGGTAATTAGTTACTTTTATAACAATGTAACTCAGTTAACCTTTGTTAGAAGTAACTAGTAACTGTAACTAATTACTTTTTGAAAAGGAACGTTTCCAACACTGGTTACGATAACCCTAACCCTATATTAGTTGTTGCTGTAAGGCAGTAGTGTAACGCATTACTAATTGTACTTTCTGGAATATATTGCTCGCTACATGCTAAGTAACACTTGCCTCGCATCAAACTTTTCACGCTCAAGACAATAAATCAACAATTTAACATTTGATAAACATGGCAGACGTAAGTCTGTTGTCGAGATGTGCATTATTTCAGCTTTGTAAAAGACGAGGACAAAAATATCGTAGCGAAAAGCAACATCTGTGTAAACGCAAAATAATTGTGCTAGCAATTTAATGAATCACTTCGAACGGTGCCATCGACCGCTCGACCCGGAAAAAGAACGACAATGTGAAAAAAGCAGGACAGTATTGTGTGGTCAGTCATTCAAATGAATAAAACGACACTGACGTTTACACAGTCATGTTGTGTCTGATACCAATATACACACGTTATTCACAGATATTGCCAAATTCTATGTCTTCATGTCTACCATACGCCAATTATGACCTACAGTGCAGTATCCTGCTATTGGTAGCTTGGCTAGACATCATCACTAGGCTACACAACATCGCCTTCTACTGGTTGTAAAATAGAATACAAGTAAAAGGCATATGTTGATATTTTAGGATGTTAATTTCTCCTTCTGTACATGTTTTGGTGAAAGTAGCTTAAAAGTAACACAGAGGTAACGTAACATTACAATTTCGAGACGGTAATATTGTAATGTAACGGATAACTTTTCACTAGTAACGCGCTACAATTTCGCTTGCGCAACTCTGCTGCTCACTGATTCGCCGATATATCTTAAACATATCTTAAAGTGTATAGGTCTTAACGACACAAACGAAGCTGAAAGAGCGAGGCGTGTTTCTCAGCTCGGTCTGCGTGAAGCGTTAGCGTTTCTGACTCCAGCTGTCGGTGGAAGACTCGTAACCTGCACCTGGAGCGAGAGCGTGTTGTGATGTAGATGCCAAGTGACGACACAATCAGTGTTTCATGTGCGTTCCATCAGAGACGCCAGAAGCATCGGCGCGGACCACCCGCAGAAACACGCTGATTTATACGTGTGTGAGTACGATACATTTCGTCGACGATATATTTTCGTCATCGCCTTTGTCAACGACACTTTTTCCCTGACGAAAACGAAACAAACTGTATAAAAACTCCCGCTTAGGGACGAAAAGGCTAGATTTATTGACACTTTTGTCAACGAGTAAAGACCAAACGAAAATGCCTTTCGTGACAACGTCCAATCATAATCCGAGCTTGTGGAGAAAGGCGCAAAGACAACCAATCAGGACACGTCTTTCAGTGGGGCAGGAATTCTTCCAAAACATCCACTAGTAACATGACAAAAGCGCTCAGATATATGGAATCATTTTACATTCAAAGCGACATAAAAAAAACTATCTGTACGCCACCTGTGGAGCAACAATCACGAGCAGAAATACAACACACCTGAAGCGCCATCTGCTGATCAAACTGCTTTTTTTTTTCACATGATGCAAATTATTTTTTTTTACTGCTTTTATTTTCCTCTTTATTAAGGTTTCGTTATGAGAGTACATTTATTTGGACTGAAAGAAAAGTTAAAAATAAGTTCAAGAAAACTAAACTGTTTTTCCAAATGAGTAAGAACTTTGTATTTATTTTACATGTTCATAGTTAACTACTTATTCAGATTTTTTAGACATAGCAATTTTGGTAAACATTTAGAATATATAGCACCTGTATTTTCATTTACTAAATCTATATTGTTATTTTGCAACTAAAATGTTGTGATGTAGACTAAAACAAAAAAAAATGAAGATGAATAAATTGGGACTAAAACTAAAATTAGTTTCAGGCAAAAGACTAGGACTTTCTCCCTCAATCCTTGAGACTATTCAACTCCCAAATATCAACTGGCTCAAAATGTTTACAAGTGCTGCGTGTAATATCTGTGCAATATGTATTTTTGCTTTGTCCCAAATGTGTGTGTTCTGCTGTCAAAAAAATTACTATGAAGTAAATAATATAAAGTATATACATATTCCTACTTATAGTGTCAAATCTGCCGAATCATTCACTCACTGCTCTTGTCACGTGACACCTGTCAGTCTGTCTGTCTGTGGATAAGTCTATCTGTTGCATTAATGTTTTTAACTATTATGTTCAGGTCAAATTCACCAGTTTTCAAAGTTAAAGATATTTTTAAAATACCTTAAAGTATATTTTCACTTGGAAACGGCTCCTGCTTGTCTTAGTTAGTGTAATCAACACATAAACAAAAAATGGTTCAACGCCCGAGTGTTTTTTTAGAAAGATAAAGTTCGGGTCAATTTGACACTTTGCAATCTTTGCAACAATGACATAACTGTCTCACACACACACGGTTATGGGTAACCTTTTGGTTTCTGACACTTATATGCATAATAAAAGTCCACTGGGACAAATTGACCTGAGAACATTATTGATGTTTCTCTGAAGCGAACACGACAGGAGGGTTAATACACACTGTCTATATTACACACGCGCTTACACGCTATATCATGGAGAAATAACTTCACACATTAAGCGTCAAAACATTCAAATCCACGACTCACTTAAAGTTCACTGAACTTCATTAACTAGACTTTTTTCCCTTGTTTTAAATTTTAAGTTTTTTTTATTGTGATTTTCTAATTATTTAAGTTTTAAATAAAGTTGTTCAGAGTGTTTTCATGCTGTCTGAGGTACATGCAGGGCTGTTTTATCGCGGTGTTTGCACATTTTTGATCCTTCTACAGCTTGTTGTTGTTGTTGTTGTTGTTGTTGTTGTTGTTGTTGTTGTTATAAAGGTTGTTCTGAGGACTTATGACG
>CM051502.1:0-26942 GCA_028031935.1 Paedocypris micromegethes | reverse complement strand
TCTCTCTCTCTCTCTCTCTCTCTCTCTCTCCTCTCTGTGTGTGTCTCTCTCTCTCCTCTCTGTCTCTCTCTCTGTCTGTCTATCTCTCTCTCTCTCTCCTCTCTGTGTGTCTCTCTCCTCTCTGTCTGTCTCTCTCTCATCTCTCTCTTTCCTCTCTGTCTGTCTCTCTCTCCTCTCTGTCTCTCTCTCTCTCTCTCTCTCTCTCTCTCTCTCTCTCTCTCTCTCTCTCTCTCTCTCTCTCTCACACACACACTCTCTCTCTGTCTGTCTATCTGTCTCTCTCCTCTCTGTCTCTCTGTCTCTCTTCCTCTCTCTGTCTGTCTATCTCTCTCTCTTTCTCACTCTATGTCTCTCTAACTCCCTCTCTGTCTCGCTTTCTTTCTCTGTCTTTCTCTGTCTGTCTTTCTCTCTCTCTCTCTCTCTCTCTCTCTCTCTCTCTCTCTCTCTCTCTCTCTCTCTCTCTTTCTCTGTCTATCTCTCTCTCTCTTTCTCTCTGTCTATCTTTCTTCCTTGCTCTCTCTGTCTCTCTGTGTGTGTGTGTGTCTCTCTCTCTGTCTTCTCAACTACCAACTAGTGATGGGAAGTTCAATTCTTTTAAATGATTCAAATTCTTGAACAGTAAAGTAAGCGAATCATTTTAAGTCGTTGCTTCATTTCCAGACGCTCTCAAGCTATATTTACCAAGGACCACATGGTTTGCCTAAGCTGACGACATTTAATGCATGAAATAAAAAAACACAAAACAATTAAAATCGTGTCAAAACCTGGCAAACACACACCATGTTAACGTGATCTACGTCCTGCATCTTCCCTGTCGTCTCTTTTGTTCTGTTGTTTCACAGTCACTCGTTTGATCACAATAAGTGAACGAAACCAGCGAATGATTCGTTTGAACAAATCATGATTCACGAATTGTTCACTGAGGGAACTCGTTCATTCCGAGTCATAGAAAAGATTTGTTCGTTTTGAACAAATAGTTCACGAATGATGCACAGATACCACCTGGAAAACGAGTATGAGTACTTTACTTTACTTTACAGTACTTGCATTTTAGTACACATAAACATAATTTATATTTACAGGTAACAGCTTTAGTCATGCATTTTAACAAAAAAGGTGCTAGTTTGGATTTAAGAACATTTATTTAAGATGAAGAGCACGTTGTATGCACCATGTTACAGAACTAATAATTCTAAAACAAAAAATGTAAACAGTGACAAAACATTTTAAATACTTGAGTCATTTTTCTCTTTGGTGCTTCAAAAGAAACAATACGCATTTAGAAACATTTTTTTGTGTTAGATTTTTTTTTGTGAAGTTTTTAAAACCTAAAAGAGAATTAGATAAAAGATAAAGGTTATTATTGAAAGATAATGCATAAACGCGACTAGTATCAATAATGTTAGACCAGAGAAGTCGTTTCAGATTTTTCAGTAATTATCGATATTTTTGACACTACCCAACTTTTCTGACACTACACCCCGCTTGCTTCAGTGATTAACCCCTTACACGGCCATTTGCGCACATTTTTTATCAAGCGGACTTTTAACAAGAACGAGTACTTTAGAAAATTGAGGTTGATACCGGTATTGGTGCCTTCTTAATTCCCAGTGCATTATTAAAAATGTGACATGCTATTTACGTAAGAAAATAGAGTGAAATCCTTGAGCCTCAACCTCATTCTGAAGGGCAGTAGACACATTGATGGTGAGATGGTGATGGTGTTATTTAAACATACATTTTCATCTTTTACGATAAAACGCTTCAATTCATCCTTGTTATAATGTAACCGTTTATGTAAAAATGTTTATGCTTTATTTTAAAGTTTAAAAAGAGTTAAAGAACAGCAAGCAACACCTGCAAGCTTCTCATTGGCTCTCCCAAGGAACAAGGTCCTCTGATGATTTGGAGCTCCTGATTCTCTTTAATTAATCTCTAATTAAGCTCTTTCCTCTTAATGTTCACTCTTCATCTGAACCACTCAACCATTCAATTAAAGGCGCAAACCAATTAAACCAATTCTCATAAAATAAATGTGAATTCTCGTTTTCTCAATCTTTTAGCCGAAAGCGTTTCTTAAATCCACCCCAAAAATTGCACTGGTTTGCTTAAAAAAAGAGGTGCAATTTACATTTTAATTAGTTTTTACCAAAATCTTTTCAATATTTTAAGAGAAACACAGAACAGCATTTCAAGGACACGTGCGCATTCTTTTTAGCAATCACATCGTTTTTTTTTTTTTCAATGAGAATTCCAAGCCTCACGATTCATTTTTCTACACTGTGATTTCCGCGTGGTGATTTGGTGCTTTTCCAGCAGGATGAGGAGAGTTGGGTGGTCTGTCCCTCAGCACAGCATTCAGAGGGGGAGACCCCGAGCCGGGCTCCATTTCAAAGGGTGAAACCCGACGCCCTCCTGCCTCTCTCCAAACACCCCGGACGGACAATGGCACCTGTTGTTTGACTCTGATGGATTGACTGAGGCTGCTATCAGAAAGATTAGGCCCGTTTCCCACACGCGCCTGTGATAACAAGGATGGAGGTGCGCGTCTCGTCTCCCAGCTTTATATCTGCCGGGCTTTGCAGATACGCTTTTTTCTCGTTTGCTCGTTTTCGATCCAGCATGATGGACGTTTGGCTTGTATTTGTGGTGTCACGGCATCTAAAATCCAGGAGCCTGAATTTATCGAATTCGAGATTCAATAAAGAGTCTTGAAACTTGACTTGATTCTTCAAATGACCGATAATTGGTAATTGAAGAAGAAAATTGAATGACATGAACGTCAAGTTTTATTTGGCATCGAGTTCAAAAATATATAATTGTTCAGTGTAGTGTCCTTATTTGATTCGGTTTTGTTTAATGTTTAAAATTGTAGCTGCATTAAACGTAAGCTACATAAAACGTGCATTAAAAATATTTTATTGAGGTTGAAATTTGGCTTTAAAGTAGGGTTGTCAAATAATTAATTTTTTAAAACTAATTAGTCACACTTGTATATGTAAACTAACCACTGAAGAAACTACACCTCCCATCATGCTTTGCTGCTCAGTGGTTCCCATGAGCCTTTGCGCTAAAAGAGCATAGAGTAAAGCTGACTGAGCTTGGTTTATGTTATACGTAAATATTAGAACAGTAGCAGACAGAGCGATTTGATCTGATAAAATGTGATACAAATGTGATACTGTACAATTCGCATAAATACGGTATTTACTTTTACTTTACTTTACAGTCCTTTGGCAAACGCTTTTATTCAAAGCGACTTACAAAAAGCAGAGCAAGTGAAGCTATTTGTTTAAAAAAGGATACAGTAGATGTTCAAACAGGCTATTTAAAGAAGATTACTAGACAGAACAGCCAAAAAACATACAAGACAAAACACAAGACGAAAACCTTGTTTTTTGTTTTTTTTCATTCTGTGCTGGTGAAAGTTTTTAACGCTTTTTAAATTCGAATTATAACTCGAATTCTAATCAAATTATAACTCGGCCTCACACACTCAACTCGGCTTTTATGTGGCTTTTGTTTTCTTTTAAGAATGTCAAGAATTTCATTAAACACACCAACGGCGTTGAGGATTGAGATGAATAATCTGACACTTTCCTCGCCTCTCAGAATTTCCTACAAGACCAACATCTGACGGAGCATCTGGACGGCGTTGGACCGTCTTCAGTGGGAAATAGCTGTGTTTCTGCAGACCCACCAATGAGCTCACTTTTTCCAGATGTGCATCATCTGCAGCAGGTTTGCTGGAATGGATTTTCCCTGATTGCCCAGAGCAGGTGTCTATCTGAACTGTTCACCTTCAGCGAACATCTCCGGCGAGATCTTCTGGAAACTCAGGTAAACACTTCCATTTACTGGAGCTTGATTGGCCGAGACGGCCTGATTTAAACCCTGTTAGCACGTGACATAACAACACAGGTCTGACTTCAAGCTTTTAGAGTTTATGTGGGATGAGTTTAGAGAATTTACAATCTTTCTGGGTTAATAGTGGTACCAAGTCAGGTTTGGTAAGTTGAGGAGAAACTAGAATAATATGGAATCAGATCAGTTCCAAAAATACCAAACGTGCATTAAAATAGAAAAAAATACATTTTTTTTTCATTTATGTTTGGTGTTTTTTTATTACTTTTGACATTTTTGTTTGAATATATATATTTTTAACAATTTACTATCATTTATTATTATTAATAATGATAGTATTAATAATAAAACATTTTATTTATAAGACCTTCTCTTCTCTTGACAGAAAAATAGTAACAAATTATTTATTAAAAATAATAAAACATAATTATTTATTAAAAATAATTAAAAAGTAGCAAAATGTTGCAAAACTGACACTTTAATTGTATACTAATCAAAAAAGCGTTGAATGACCCGGTGTAGCTTGCTGAATTCATCTCACACTTTACTTTACGTTCTGGTCAACTGCTGCCAATCACATTCTCACCAGCCAATCAGAGTAAGGGCCACCCCCACGTGACAATTGTGCTAAGAGTATAAATTCAAAAATGTGAAAATCTGAAACAAAAAAAAAAAGTTCATATCAAAATGTGAAGATTGCAAGCGAAAAAACAAACAGAAATGTGAAGCATTTTCTTTCATTTCTTTGAAACAATATTTTTGGCACTTATCTGATTTCATCGAATAACAGAGTGGATTCTGATTCTGTCAGCAATGCTTCAGTTCATTTTACATTCCGCTTATCAAGGTAAAGAAAACAGCATCAGGTATCGAACAATACCAAAAAAAAAAAAAACAACGCTCCAAAAATGTGTATTTTTGTATTGTATAATTTTTAATTGAATTGAATTGAATTGAATTTTTAATTTTACAGATTTACACAACCAATTTCATTACTCAAAAAAAAAAAAAAAAGAAAAAAACTGAATCTCTTTCTGCTGTTGAAAACAAATCATATTTATATAGCACTAAGAAAAGTGCTATATAAATGAACTTGAGCTTGGTGTAATAAGTCTGGAGTAGTAGAGTTAGTAGCTGTGTTGGTCGGTGTGTGTGTGTGTGTGTGTGTACATTCCTCTCCGCACATCTGTCAGGCCCGTCATCCTCCACTCGCAGCACCTGACGCGGCGGTGGGTGTCCTGTCTCCTGGTTCAGCGCCGCCACAGACTGACAGCTGCACACCTGATGCCAGCTCACGCCAGTCTGACCAATCAGCTGCCAGTGTTTACCAGCCTCACACCAGTCCGGAGGAGACCAGACCTGACCAGACCAGACGTGGATCTTCCTGACACGATTGAAGTGAAGAGAGTCAGTGTGGCCACTAGAGGCAGTGTCTGACATGTGCTCTGCATTTAACCGTCCGGTGAAGACACACACACACACACACACACACACACACACACACAGTCACAGTGAAGTGACAGAAGATAGAGTGAGACATACAGAGAGAGAGAGAGAGAGAAAGAGCAAGACAGAGGGAAAGAGAGAGAGAATGAGACAGACAGACATAAAGAGAGAGCGAGAGACAGATGGGAGAGACGGACGAACAGACAGAGATAGAGAGAGAGAGAGACCGACACACAGACAAAGGGAGATGGACAGACAGACAGAGAAAGAGAGGGGGAGAAAGAGAGCAAGAGAGAGAGAGAGAGAGAGAGAGAGAGAGAGAGAGAGAGAGAGAGAGAGAGAGGGAGATCGACAGACAGACAGAGAAAGAGAGAGAGGGAGGGAGAGAGCGAGAGAGAAAGAGATAGAGGGAGATGGACAGAGAGAGTTAGACAGACAGAGAGAGAGACAGACAGAGAGAGAGAGGGAGGGAGATGGACAGACAGACAGACAGAGAGAGAAAGAGAGAGAGAGACAGACACACACAGACAAAGAGAGAGATAGACAGAGAGAGAGAGGGAGATGGACAGACAGACAGAGAAAGAGAGAGAGAGAGAGAGAGGGAGGTAGACAGACAGACAGAGAGAGAGAGGGAGAGAGAGGGAGATGGACAGACAGACAGACAGACAGGAAGCGAGAGAGAGAGAGAGAGAGAGAGAGAGGGAGATGGACAGACTATATTGAGCTGCGTTTGTCAAGAACTTAGCAGTAGTGTGATGCTAAAGTAAATGCAACAAATAATTACCGTGTTTCTACAAAGTTCTAGTTAGTTTCAGGATTTGTTTTGGTTTGATCTTGATCGTTCGTCTTTCTCGCCGTCGATCCTTCCGACCAATCACAAATCTCCAGTGAGTGTTCTATTCATCTCTGGTTCCAGTGGTATTTTTCTTTTTTATCTTTCATCCGTCTGTCTCTGTGATTGTCTGCGGAGCCGCTCGCGCACATGCGTCCAGGTGGAGGCGAGATGTTTAGAACTGCTGATGATGATGATGAGTGAGTGAGTGAGTGAGTCGTGGAAGAAACGATAAGGTCTGACAGACGCAGCAGATGTGGAGAGCTGGATTCACACTCGACTCTTAGTTCTGTTGGATCTAAGCTCTGCCTTCGACACTATAGACCATGACATTTTAATAGATACTTGATGACTACGTTGGGGTTTCTGGACCTGCGTTAGAATGGTTTAGGTCCTATCTGTCTGATCAGTTTCATTTCGTCCATGTAAACAGAGTCTCGTCACCCAGATATAGTGTTAAATATGGAGCTCCACAAGGCTCAGTGCTCGGCACAATCCCATTCTCACTTTATATGCTTCCTCTAGGAGACATCATCAGAAGGCGTGGTCATAGCTTCCACTGTTACGCAGATGAAACGCAAATTTATATCTCTGCGCGGCCTAAGGAAATCTCAAAATTTGCCAATATACTAGATTTCTTCAGCGACATTAGTGATTGGATGACTAACTAATAGATAAACTTCAGTTAGTTCAGAATGCACCTGCTAGATTACTCACCAGAACAAAAAAGTAAACCATATTAGTCCAGTGATAAATTCGAGACTCAGAATCAGTGAGTCAATTTAAGTGTAGACTGAAGACGCGTCTCTTCAACGAAGCATATACTGTATTCCCATGTTATAATAAACAAAGCATACAGAACAAATCAGAACTTGAACTTGACTAGAAACAGAGTAAAATTGTGGAATAATTTAAGGGAAGAGGTAAAGCAATGTACTAACCTAACATAGATATAAAAAGGTCATTCATTTGAATTACATTAATATCGCAAAATTATGAAAAAATATTTTGTCAAAATCTGTCATAGGTTTATTTTATGTCAAAGGTTAATTTATAATGTTGCTGTGGATACAGTCTTCATGTGTTCAAGTGGAATATAAAAGGGGGCGGGACTAGATAAGTTGCACTTCTTTCTACTCCCTTTGAAACGTGTTATGGGAATGAGCGAGATGATTGTAATATTGTCATCATTATTAATAGGTTGTGGTTTTATGTAGTTGTTATTATTTGTTATGTATACATGTTTGTTTGAGTAAATAAATAAACAATCCTGCATCAGAATGGCGTGTCGTGTTTCAGCAGCACCATCAGGTCCGATTCAGAACAGTCGTCGCTGGGTTTACCTAGCAACGCATCTGTGTGGTGGTTACACCTGCCAAAGCTAATGGTTTTCCAGCGCCTGGTCCAGCAGTGCCATCAGGAACAGATTTCAGTGGCATCTGATGGCGAAACACAACCAACGCAGAGTTAATCTGTCTGAACAGAAGGAATGTTCCAAGTATTTAGGTATTTGTGATCGGATCTGCTGGTCCAAAACGCATTTTTTATATATTATTTGGGATATATATGTGTGTGTGTGTGTGTGTGTGTGTGTGTGTGTGTGTGTGTGTATTCAATTCATATTCAAGAAATCCTGAGAGACTGACAAGAAAGGTTGAGCAGAATTTAATTGTTCGGTTAGAAAAAGGAATGTTTATGTATAATCATTATAAGTCCAATATTTCGCCATGTGGCTAACAAGAAAAAAGATAAACACACTCAGTCTTGGAATGAGATGCCAAACATAATTTGGACGATGAGAGTACAAAGTAAGGGCTGGTAAATATTGTTGAAAAAAATCTTCATTATTTTTACAATTGCTTTCCTTTTTCACTACAGACAAACCAGATGCCGAATATGATAATATAAAATTGATTTATAAAAACGCAAACAATGCAATATTCTGTTAAACAGGATATTAAGGCACACACACACACACTACACTAGAAAGAAAAAGAAAGTGTGATTGTTCTTGGTCATTGTTCTTTTTTACACTATTTCGACTTCAGTCTGATTTAAAGTTCTGCATGTGTAGAATCCTGCAGACACTTGGTCATTTGGAGAATTTGCAGTGTAGTTTAACACTAGAAACACAAGCGTTCTAAATGCGGCTCTCACGTGTCTGCTCACGGTTTCTGGAAGGACAAATCCAGATGCTGCCGCTTTCTCACACACCTCCAGTCCCTGTACGTTCATGTAGTAATGCACCCAGAATGTGTGGGAACCGAGTGAGGCTATACTGATGTTCCACCTTCAAACCACTGCTGCAGAAGAGCTTTAACCCTCCTGTTATGTTCGTTTCAGAGGAGCATCAATAATGTTTGCGGGTCAATTTGACCCGGGGGACTTTTATTATGCAAAAATTATGCAATTTGACCCAAACATAATAGGAGGGGGGGTAAAGTCTGGTTCTAAACCAGTCAATAAGCAGAGTAGCTTTTAGTTAAGCTGCTTGCATTCTAGAGGTTGTTAGTTTCATAATGTCATTGAAAGATGAGACTTTGAAGGTCACTTCATGACCTCGAGAGGTGCCCTTTGACCTTGAGAGTTGGCTGTTGACCTTGAGATTCACTTTGCAACTTTGACAGCCACCTGGCCTTGAGAGTTCCTCTGTAACCTTGACAGTCAGTCACTGACCTTAAGAAATGCCCCCTGGCCTTGGATCACTCCCTGACCTTGAGAGTCACTTCCTGACCTTGAGAGTCATTTTTTGTTATTGAGACCCATTCCCTGATCTTGAAAGTACCTTCTTGATCTTGAGATTCTTTCCTACCCTTGAGAGTCCTCCCTGACCTTGAATCACTTCTTGACCTTGAGAGTCACCCCCTCATCTTGAAAGTCGGTCCCTAATCTTTAAAGTCACATCTTGATCTTTGAGAGTCATTCCCTGACCTAGAGAGTCACTAATTGACCTTGAGATTCACTCCTTGACCTTGCAAGTCATTCCTTGACCTTGAAAAGTAACTTCTTGATCTTGAGATTTTTTCCTAACCTTGAGAATTCTTCTCTGACCTTGAGAGCCACTCCTTGATCTTGTGAGACATCCATCTTCTCATCAACCCCCATCAGAGTCATTGTCTGATCTTTAAGTCACAATTTGATCTTGAGAGTCATTCCCTGACCTTGAGAGTCACTCCTTGACCTTGAGATTCACCTTCCAAGTCATTGCCTGACCTTGAAAAGTAACTTCTTGATCTTGAGATTCTTTCCTAACCTTGAGAGTCCTTCTCTGACCTTGAGGGTCACTCCCTGACCCTGAGAGTCACTCTTTGATCTTGAGAGACATCCATCTTCGGAGCCATCCCCTCATCTTGAGAGTCATTGTCTGATCTTTGAGTCACATCTTGATCTTGATAGTCATTCCCTGACCTTGAGAGTCACTCCTTGACCTTGAGATTCACTCCTTGACCTTCGAGAAATTCCCTGACCTTGAAAGAAACTCCTTCACCATGAAAGTCATTCCTTGAAAGTGAGAGTCACTTCCTGACCTTGAGAGGCCTGGTTCAAAAGTTAAAGGACAGAAAATGTAAGCGTCACTGAGACGGGAATCAGTCGCAGGGACACGTATTTTGCACAGACTGATTGGATTTGAGATTTCCTAGTATACGAGTTTACAGCTACATAAAAGTCGAGAGCTCAATTCATCCCAGAACATTGTCCATGCTCAAAAAAATTACAGTGAAGGAGCGAGAACAAACGCAGCAGAAGGTGCTCCATTCACCCATCAAAACAATTCAGTCTGCTCCCCAGCTCATAACGGAATGACCAACATTCTCCCATCGTCTGACTTCATGTCCCATCTGTGAAGCCCATCATGTGAACCCATCCCACTTATTCCAGACGTTTTTCTATCTATTAATGAAAAATCCATCGCTTTTCACGCTTCTTGGTCCCCAGGCCTTCATTATTCCTGGGAAGTTTGCAGTCGCCATAGAAATCCAGGGAATGGAACAGTAAAACAAAACAAGAAGGGGCAATCATCATCGGCGAGGAGGAAAAATGGACAAAGAAAAAAGCGACGCAAGGACAGGAACAATCGAGGAAAATTCTCCAAAGGTCACTGCGCCGGCTCGGAATAAAAAAGGCAGCCATGAAAGTGTCAGTGTGACGCACCGCTGAAACAGGGTCCGCCTGCCGTGACAAATGGCTCTCGGGGGCTCTTTATTCCTGAAGCCTGACTGCAATTTGGAGAACAAACACAGTGGTCCCGCACAACGATGTGCCAAAGTTGACAGCCTGCTGGAAGAGTGATGCAGGGCTGGACCCGCACGCCCCATCCTAAGACTTTATCTCCAGAGGTGCGCGTTTAGTCCGGGACTGGCTCGCTCGCCCACCGGAGCGACGCTCTCTTTCCATCCACTGATTTATTCCCTCGCAGGGTCTGGTCCCCGTTGATTGACTAGTAAATGCCTTGACAAGAAAAGTGTTTCTAATGAATTGTGGCCATAGAAACCAGCAAATCAAAGCATGGAGCGCGAGTTCGGGGGACATCAGAAAGATCCGAGAGCCTTGTAGGCCGAGAACTGACTCAACAGGTCTGAGCCACCGTCTTCTGAATCGCGGTTGAAACGCAGGGCGGTGGAAAGTCTTAATCAGGCTCCAGGTTTCGGAATAAATACAGCAACTGCGACTAGTTCGGGAATGTCAAAGTTACCGTAAAACCTCTAATAGAAGTTCATGGTCTTCTATTTTACTTCAAATACTTCAGAAGTCTTAATCAGGCTCCAGGTTTCGGAATAAATGCAGCAACTGCGACTAGTTCGGGAATGTCGAAGTTACCGTAAAACCTCTAATAGAAGTTCGTGGTGTTCTGTTTTTCAAGCCGTCTACTAGAGGGTGTCTTTTTCAACTTGGGAAAACTATGGGTAAGCCAGTCATAGTTTGTTGATGAGCACATAGATTGCACATTTTGTATATGGCAAAAAGAACAGATGGGAGATTCATGAAAATTGAATGCTGAAATACAGATTACACATCTATTTTTGTATTACCTGTATAAAAGTGACCTGCTAATTTTTCATTGTGCTGTTTTTAGTGGCCTTGTTTTAGAGGTTTTAGTGTATATAAATGGAAGAAAGACAGACAGAGTGAGATTGTCAATATGGCCACTAGGGGCAGTCTCTGCATTTAACCATCCAGTGACGTGACACACACAAACCCTTAAGCCTTAAGACCCGGGATCAAAACGATCTAAGTATTTTTTTTAAACGAATCAATTTACATCGATTTAAAAAGAAACACTTCTCTTACTGTACATATTCACACGTGCGCTTTGAGACATGTAAAACTGTGAAATGCTCTGAACTTGAACATCTGGATTAGCATGTATTATTAGCTTTAACTCTGATTTGAAATGACAGAAAACTTTGTATGAACAAAAATGTACGCGTGTATGACGAAACTCTCAGTGGTTTGTTATGAAGAAAACTCTCAGTGGTTGGTTATTAGCTTAGCCACATGCTAACAACTACATAACTTGTTTACAAGCCGCCGCGGTTTTGCGAGGCTAGTTAAAATGACGCTTTATTATGACGAATAGCACTTTTTATTCGTCGGCCAAGTGTCGTGACTCCAAACGTGGACCAGCTGCAGAATTGCAGATTTTTTTTCGCAAAACGACGTGTATCACATGAAACATCTCACATTAAAACACGTATGCCATGTGGCACCAGCAATAAGTCTTAATAATGAAAGACATTTTTGCTTTCAATATGTTTCTGCGGCAGAAAGTGGGCTGTTTGTGAATTGCCACTGTAATGGCTTTAACATGTAAAACAGACTTACATAAAAATGACTTACACGAAAAAAACAATGTTCAGCTCTGGAACGTGACGCAGGTCAGGAGGAATCGCGAAGGCTTGGCACAAATACTTCAAATGCTAAAAATAAATGCGTATTTCTTGAATTCAATCCAGAGCTCTTTAATCTCATTAAATAAAAAGGAAAAAAAAAACGTGCTGATGCTTATGAATCTTCAGAATTACAAAACATCTTGTCAGAGCAGGGAAGTGTGGGAATTGTAGTGTGGGCGTGTCCTGTGAAGAGAGGCTCCGCCTGTAGCGGCGTTCAATAGTGACAGATGCACAAAGACTAGTGACTTATTTATTGATCCGACTGAGTGATGAACTCATTTAAATTACCGTATTTACGCAAATATAAGCGCCACGTGAACATAAAAGAAAAAAAAAGATTTTTTTTATTAATTTCTGGTTCAATTAGGTTAAAATGAGACTCAATCTTAAAAATACAATTTTTTTCTATGTTTAACAAACCTAATTTGTGCCTCTTTTGATATCGTTCTATTTGAATAATAGATAACAAAAAAAATCAATCCTAGTGGTCAGAACTTCATTTCCCAAGATCCTTTGCACCAGTCCGCGCATGCGCAGAGCAGTCTTTTTCTAAATGTGTTTTTACTCTTATTTACTCTTGTTTTTACATTAAGTATCTATACTTTTACTCAAGTATGGTGGTCTGGTACTTGCTCTGGTACTGCACTGCAAAACATACTGATAATCTCAACTGATAAGTCTCTCTTTAGCATGAGTGTATAGTGTGTGTGTGTGTGTGTGTGTGTGTGTGTTGGTGGGAGAAGTTCTGTAATGTGAAGTCGAGTAAATCCAGCACCTCGTGTAATGTGTAAGAAACATCTTGAGTCTGGAAACCTCAGGCCTGATGTCCATCAAAGCCGCCGTGTGTTGAACACCCCAACATCTATGAAAAGTAATGCTTGCCTTTAAGTTTACGGTCTGTTTTAGTGTTGCACTTGACTCTCACTCGCCACCGGTACCACAGGCCCAGGATCGAAATCTACTTTAAAGTAGGCGAATTGTAATGAAAGAGGCCGTAAGCCAGGCTCCTAAAATGCGGGGATTTGAAATTGACGAGGATTTGAATTGATTCTGCATATAAATTTAAATTCTGTGCACAAAAGAAGAGCGTATAATGTTTTACTTTTTCCACTTGTTGCATTTAACCGACACTTTTATCCAGAGCGACGTTGTATTGCAACCCGTGTTAGGGAGTTAAAAAAGTAACTTTGTCATAAAAGTAATCTACTACAATAATATATTCGTTTTTGCTGTAGCGCATTACTAATTGTATTTTCTGAAATATATTACTCGCTACTAGTGATGTGTCATTCGTGAACGATTAGTTCAAAATGAACGAATCTATTATATGACTCGGATTGAACGAATCTCCTCAGTGAACGATTCGTGAACGATAGTGTTGAGCAGCAATACTCCAGTACGGTCATGTAGAATTATAGATAAAAAAGAAAGTTAAAGTAAAAAAATTGAAAAAAGGATAGAAGATAAAAGGATAAAAAGAAAAAAAAAGGTTGAAAAAAGTTCCAAGAATCAAACTTCCCACTTTTTTTCACACGTTATTGACTGAAAATTGCTACCATAGTTTTAACACTTTGCCACTTATAATCTACAGTATATTATCGGTAGCTTGGATAGACCTCAGTCATTAGGCTACACAATGTAAAGTAAAATACAAGTAAAAAAAACTTTGACCTTAACCGGTCACGTTTACAACACTTTCTGGATCACAGAGTCACTTTTTAGTCACCTTATACTGGACACTTTAAACCGAGTCACTTTTGTACTTCTACTCACTCTGCGTTATTCAGTTGTACTTGTTTTATCTTGGAAATTTTGTATTTTTATACATTTTCATGTTTCATATTTTCATATCTTGTTTTTATTACTTTATTACGTGTTTTAATACTTTTTTGTATTTTTTCTTTATCTATATTCTTATTCTTTATCTTTTTTTGTTGTATTTATGGCTCCTCCATCCCTCTGTTTAAATGCTGGAACGAGTAAAAAAACACATTTCACTACATGTTGCACCTCGTATAATTTGTATGTGACAATTAAAATTTGAACTTGATTTTAATTTAAAAGATACATTTTGTTGTTTTAGGATTCTGTGGTTATTTTGGAGAAAGTAGCTTAAAAGTAATACAGAAGTAATGCCACATATTACAACTCTGAGACAGTAACATTGTAATGTAACAGATTACTCTTTACAAAGTATCG
This sequence comes from Paedocypris micromegethes, assembly GCA_028031935.1. NCBI lineage: Eukaryota > Metazoa > Chordata > Actinopteri > Cypriniformes > Paedocypris > Paedocypris micromegethes. Next base: position 12,710 of record CM051502.1, on the reverse strand, counting down.
TCTAATGCGTTACAACTTTGAAGATTTGACCCACAACTTTGGTGTTGCAAACATCGCCTCTACTGAGCCACGCAAACGCACTTCATCCACGGTGAGACTGGGACGCTTAGATGATGGAAAGTGAATGTGAAGAATGATGTCGGCGTTGTGTGTGTGTGTGTGTGTGTCAGCGGAGCTCCTTATATAAACCACGGATTGTCTCTCGCCTGGGTTTGAAGGCCCTCGCCAGCGTAATGCCTTTTCAATCTGCTCAGCAGCTGCAGACCTTTATTTTCACGAGAAGGTCCCATCAGAGAAAGTTCCCGCTTCTCTGTATCAGCAATGTGAAGTATCCACCCACCTCTGTCATGTTGGGTTTGTCCGACTCCAAGTATGACATGATGCAGCTCATCTGGTTCTGGTTAGGGGGCGGAGCCTGGCCCAGACTGATAACACGTGCCCATTCCGCTCCCATTGTACGACAAGCCTCTTAATTGCCGTATTTTCCGGACTACAAGACGTTTTTTTCTCGACCTTTTGAACCCTGCGGTGCAGCGCTACAGTCGCCGATGAGTTTCAGTCGCTTTTCGTTTCCGAATGTTACGTTTTATTATAGTGACGCACACACGCTGCATAGAGACCACGTGGTTCCGTTTGTTTGTGATGGTTCCTGACTTGAAATACGGAAAAATGGAGGCTTATATTTACGCGCATATTTGAAATTGGCGATTATAAGCACATGCCAAGTTTTTGAGCGGTGAAAATTTGAAAAAAAAAAGGGGTGCTTATATTCGCGTAAATACGGTAATGAATCAACTTTAATTAATCATTTATTTTTTTTACACATTTTTTTAGATTGACAAACCCACTGCTTGATGGTTGTAGACCTTGCGCTATAATACTCGCCAGTGTCTGGATCGCTATCAATAATTCTGATTATTTCCGCTGATTGATTTCATATTTTTATTTGAATTATTTCAACTGAAAATGTGTCTATTTAAATCCATCATATTCCAATGTGTGTGTGCTGGTTTAGTCCATCACTGATAATTAGTGTCAAAACCAAGAGGACTTTCAATACTTACAATTTCAGTATTATTAGTAAATAAAACTGCCATATTTTTTAGTTAATTAATTAATTAATTAATTAATCATTATCATCATAATCATTTGCATGGACGCACCAAAACTATTGCATCTTGTTCAAAGAAGTGAGAAACTGCTCATATGATGTGCACAAGTGACATCGTGATGTGAAGATTGAACAAATAGTTTTAAGAATTTCATTCTGAACTGAGAATTGTACTAAAGCGACTGAGAAAAACTGTAAATGACTTAGAATCACGTCAAAAAAATAAATGTATTTTATTTTTTTGCACATTAGATTGACCCTTGCTTTTTGTTCTTCAACTATTTTGTTTTAGCATTTTTGAAACATGGAAATGTTTTCTGTATCAGAAAAAAAAACCTCATAAATAGAGTTTTTTCACATTTCTTTGTTTTTTTTTAGCCTAAATTCAGTATAAATTCAGTAAAATACTTGAGTTGTTTTAAAATTTGATACTTTGCTACTTTGACTCAAGTCTTTTTTTATTGTGGTGACTTTTTACTTGTATTGGAGTAACTTATACATCACGTATCCGTACTTTTACTCAAGTGTGGTTGTCTGGTACTCTTTACACCACAGACGTGACACAACATTGACTTTGGACGTCCCAGCAGCCGCTTTATCGGATCCACACGGGCGCGGTCGTGAGAATTCACTCGGCTTGTCTTTGTTTTTGCAGTAGTTTTTATGGACGCGCCAAGCGATGCTTCACCATTACACAGACACAAGTCTCCAGTCCGGAAGCATCCGAGAAGACGCACACACATCCTACACACACACAGATGGATAGATGAGAAGACAGACAGACAGATTGTTGGATCGGTGGAAGGATGGATGGATGGATGGATGGATGGATAGACATACTGGTATAAAGACAGGATAGATGGATAGATGGATAGATGGATAGATAGATAGATAGATAGATAGATAGATAGATAGATAGATAGATAGATAGATAGATAGATAGATAGATAGATAGATAGATAGACGTGGGTGGGTGGATAGAAAGACAGATGGACATATATTAAGACACACAGACAGATAGAGAGATAGACAGACAGACAGAGATGGATGGATAGATAAATAGACAGACAAATAGACAGAGATAGATAGATAGATAGATAGATAGATAGATAGATAGATAGATAGATAGATAGATAGATAGATAGATAGATAGATAGATAGATAGATAGACAGACAAATAGATAGAAATAGATAGATGGATGGATGGATGGATAGATAGACAAACAGAGATAGATAGATAGATAGATAGATAGATAGATAGATAGATAGATAGATAGATAGATAGATATATAGATAGATAGATAGATAGATAGATAGATAGATAGATAGATAGATAGATAGATAGATAGATAGATAGACAGACAGCCCCATATAAAAAAAGTTGTGTGCCCCACCCCCTTAATATTATTATTTTTATTGGTATAGAATTTATTACAATCAAATTCCTATTTAACTGTACTTGTGAGTTTATAAAAAAATATCTCTTTCTCTTTACTTGTTGACACTACTGCCACCTAGTGCATTTACACTTTATTCTGTGGCGCAAAAAGTTTGTTCCCTGAGATCTTCCCCGCCACACGCGTATGTGTATGTGTGTGTGTATATGTGTGTGTGCGTGTGTGTGTGTGTGGCCGGGCTGGTGCACAGGAGCTTTGCTTAAGTGTGTTTTTCTTGGCATCTCACTTGGCATCGGCTTTTCTCGTTCTGCTTTTTGACGTTACACTAATACCATCAAATCTCCAACAAACCATCTCCACGCAACCGGCTTCTCGACAGGGTGGACCTGCTCTTCACTCGCTCTCTCTTTATCTGACATCGTTTAGAGGTTAACGCGTGTGTTCGCACCACCTCTGATGTCATGTGACCTGATCCTTCACCTGTTGTCATAGCGAGAGCGAAATCACAGATAAACAGTAGCACGTTTGTCTTCGTTACATGAGCATGATTCAGAAAAGTCACATCTCACGTGGTAGTGTTGTGAAGATACTCCAACTTACTCCATTTCTGGGTCTCGGGGAGCTGCAGCCAATCCCAACAACTCTGGCCCTGAGACGGGACACGCCCACTGGATCGGTGGCCAATCAATCACAGAATGTGACACACACACACTCATTCACACTCTCACTCATATCTATGGTCAACTTTTCAATTGCCACACGAGCACATGGAGAACATGCAAACTCTCATCTCCAGTTGCGAATGGGTAAAAGCAATAAATACCAGCAATAAAACAGCTATAAAAGCCATAAATACCAGCAATAAATGCACTGATCAGATTTTTAAAAACGTTTTTTTTTTCTAAGCTGAACCTCTTCATCTGGTATATGTATATGATTTATGTAGCATGTACATATTTTGTATATGAAAACTATTACACCTGTTACAAGTATTACGTATATAAAATTTCCTTCAATTCCTTCAAAATTCATAATACGTATATGAAATGAATAATCCACCTTAATTTCGTGAAATAACAATAAAGACGCCCCTTAGCTGCGGCGTGTAGCCCCTGAGCTCCAGATAGTTTGTGACCAATTTACAGACTTATTTAAAAAAAAAAAGCGATTTTTAGAAAGAAACATAATGTATTTCCAAGTACAAGTAGACACTTGTAATACGTAGCTGGGTCACCAGGTGGCAGAAATTGTCACACGATGTTTCCAGTGACATGACCACTTAGATTTTTGTTTTGTTTACAAATTTCCTGAAAAAACTAGCTCTGCAAGTCTTGGGGCGAGAAGAGTAAAATGTCTACAAAGAAGCCTCTAATACACTTTGTAGAGGTGATACATTTAAAATAATATAAAAAAACAACAATTTTCTTAGTTTTTTTTAACAAAACTATCATGTAGAATGGAAAAAAAAATGTTTTAGGCTTTCTTTCAAGGTTGCAGCCTTATCTTATCTCCTTCATCAATGTCTTTCTCGCTCGTGCATCTTGAGGATCTTCTCAATCACTTTGAGATCATTCGATGAGCGTGTTGTGAATGCAATTTTTTGTTGCTGTTGTTCTGGTTGAAAAAAAAGTCGAAATTCTGAGATAACAGAGATGTCAATTGTTGATTTTTTGTCTGGCGGAAAACTGGACGAGGGGTTAAATGTTCTTTCAAAGGGGTTTAATCCAAAATCACAGAGAACGTGAACTGGATGAGACGAGTAACAGGAAACAACTGCGACAATCCGACAAAGACCTGGTGAACAAGATGGAGTATAAATACACGACATAAAGACATGACAATGACAACCAGCTGGACAGACAATTAACGCGATCTGGGGAATGACGAGGAACAGCTGATTACAATAATACCAGCGCTACAAAACATAAACACACGTGACCCCGGAAGTGAAATTTTAGTCCAAAAATAAAGTGTTTTTTACTTTCCCAGAAATAAAAGTTCAGCTCGGCTTCAACCGGGATCCGTGACAAACGCCTCCTCGTCCATCAGTGATGCGGCTGGTATTTATGGAAACAGGACGGAGGCTGTCGACAGCAGATCAATGAGCAGATCTCCTCTTGTTTGAGCAGCAGCGGCTCGGCTCATTAGGAGATTACACATCTACACTTTATTTTCCACTCGCATTTTCCATCTCCAGAGGAACCGTAATATTTAATCATCCAGCAGGTAAACGCCGGTGTGAACAGAGTCTGAGCTGATGAATGACATGAAAAGTTCATGTGACCAATAAAAAAGGAGGAAAACAAATCTCTATAAAAAATATTGATATATATTTGGTTTAATATATGTAATAATTAATAGTAAAATAATAATAATAAGAAGAAGAAGAAAAAGAAAAAGAACAATAAATTAAAATGTATTCATTAAATAAATGAAAACATAGTTATTGTTCATATATTTCAATAATTCAGTCTTCTTTAGGCCTTATATGAAATCTGCTTGTATATGTTAAAAACATTTAAAAATTAAATATCTCAAATCACTACAGAAACTTAAAATATTACAAGGCTTCTATATAAACACAAACTGAAGCTAAAACCTGACGCAACGTAAAACGCATTTATATGAAATAATTGGGAAAATATTTAAAAAGCCATTTAAATCTGTTTTTAACATATACATGTGTGTGTTGTATGTACACCGTATGTTTGTGTTATATATATACACCGCGTGTGTGATTTTTATAAACCGTAATATTACCCTAATGCCTTTATAAATAAATGTACATATAAAGTCTGTTCAATTTTCTACTATTCAGTTGAATATATTTAAACAAAAAGAAACATAGTTATAGTTCATATATTTCAATCTCCCTGTCTTCTTTAGGCCTTATGTTTTAACAATATCGGCTTGTATATGTTAAAAACATTTGAAATAATTCCCATAAATTGGATTTATGCATTTTGAAAATATAAACAGTATTTAAATATATGTAACAATGTTTCACGTATATGTGGATACATTTCTTCTCCGTATGCCACACTTTATTTATAGTCCTTTATTGGTGACCAGGTTACTGTAAATATAAAGAGAATGCTGTTCCGTACCTTTATATTTTTTGCTCGTATAATTTTTTGCTCATTTTCCCTTTTTTCTCCTTTTTCTAAAGTGATAGTTATATGTTATATATAGTGATATTTCACCTGATAGCTTTACGGATTTGAGTTTCCTCTTTGTGTGGAGAGGTCACACACTTTTATGATGCACTTTCTTTCTCATGTATATCTCTTTCTGACTGAAGTGGAGGAGAAATGGCCGCCTTTCTTCACTTCTCTTTCTCTTCGTCTCTTCACACACACGAGTGGCTTCAGGCTTCTGATGATGATGATGATGATGCAGCAGCAGCGTCTCCAGCCAGACTCCACAGAGACGCTCAGGTGATGAATGTTCTCTCCAGACTTTCTGAGGAAAAGGGAATTCTGTCTAACTTCATTTTTCCACGTCAACATTTTGAGTGTTTACAAAGAAATTTTCACTTTTTTCTGCACTTTTTTTCTTCATATCTCTCTTTCTCATACTCTCTCTCATTTTTCTCTCTAGCTCTCTCTCTCTTTCTCTCCAGCTCTCTCTCTCTGTCTCTTTTTTCTCTCCAGCTCTCTCTCTCTCTCTTTCTCTTTCTCTCCAGCTCTCTCTCTGTCTCTCTTTTTTTCTCTCCAGCTCTCTCTCTCTTTCTCTCCAGCTCTCTCTCTCTGTCTCTTTTTCTCTCCAGCTCTCTCTCTCTTTCTCTCCAGCTCTCTCTCTCTGTCTCTCTTTTTCTCTCCAGCTCTCTCTCTTTCTCTCCAGCTCTCTCTCTCTCTGTCTCTCTTTTTTCTCTCTAGCTCTCTCTCTCTTTCTCTCTCAGACACTCACATTTTCTCCAGCTTTCTCTTTCTCCAGCTCTCTCTTTCTCTCCAGCTCTCTCACTCTTTTTCTCTCAAGCTCTCTCTCTTTCTCTCCAGCTCTCTGACTCTCACGTTTTCTCTCCTGCTCGCTCTCTTTTTCTCTCCAGCTCTCTCTCTTTCTGTCCAGCTATCGCTCTCTTGTTCTCTCCAGCTTTCTCTCTTTGTCTCTCTCTTTCTATCTAGACTTTCTGTCTGTATCCTCATCCTCTCTCTATATCTCTATTTCTTTCTAGCTCTCTCTCTCTCTATTTTGAGCTGTCTCTCTTTCTTTCTAGCTTGTTCTTTCTTTCTATCTAGCCCTCTCTGTCTGTCTCCTCATTCTCTCTCTATATCTCTCATTCTTTCTATCTCTCTCTTTATTTTGAGTTTTCTCTCTCTTTCTTTCTAGCTCTCAACCTCTGTCTCTTTCTTTCTTTCTACTGTAGCTCTGTCTCGATCTCTTTTTCTAGCTATCTCTTTTTTTGTAGCTCTCTCGATCAATAAACCCTAAAAAAAAAAAAGCTGAGATAGATATTATAATAGAGGAGAAGTGAAGGTGACAGTTGACAGACAGACTGACGCTCGGGCCTTTCACACTCTGAAGCGCTGAAGCGTAAAGCTGTCATGGCGTCCGTGTTCCAGCTCGACTCGCTGTGTGAATGTTTAGCTTGAGAGGCGGTTACTGTTATGACTGCTGATGATGGACGTCTGACTGAGAAGCTGTCCACATTTACAGCTCGACCAATATATCGCTTTCTGAGTGGAATATATGGTGTTATATATATAGTGTATAAAGTGGAATATATAGTGGAAAAGACATCGGTGTGGTTTAAATTGTAATCAGCACACAGGTCTGTTCCCACGGATGATTAAGCACTTTCTTCCTCTGTATTTCAATGAATATTTAAGAATTTTTTTGTACTTGCAATTCCACTCCCTGACACGAGGGGGCCGCTTTCTGAATGGATGACTGTGTACTTCTAACATCAAAACAATCTCTCGCCTCATCTATTGTTTTTAAATGCATTTTTGTGATGGCACAAATTTTCACTGGGAAATGGTGACACGCAATTTTACTCTTTCACACTAGGAGGCGACAATTTGTTGACCCAAAAAAAAAAGCATGAAAAAAAAATGAATGACAAAGGCGTTTTTATTTTTCTGCTTGCAAACTTCACATTTTCGTTTGAAACTTTTTATCATTTTTTTTAAATTGGATTTATGGCCAAAGTTCCACGTGGGTTCAGCCCTTATTCCTGTTCTTAAATCCGAAGCGAAAAAAAAAGTTTTAAACGAAAACGTGAAGATTGCCGGCAAAAAATAAAAAACAAAACGTAAATGTGAAGCATTTTCGTTCGTTTCTTAGACATACGTTTGATATGTTTGGCACTATTCGGATTCTTTATAACTATACACTGAAATAATGAACCAAAATTTTAGAACTCTTATGGTTCTATCACTTTTGTAATTTCCCTCGCTCAAATTTGTCATGTAGATAAAAGTGTAACTGTGGCGACACCTGCTGGACAAAACATTTCTGATTTTATTTCACTGTGGTTTTGTGAAATTGTTTTTTTTTAATTGCAAAGAGCTTTTGGTTTATTTATCAGCAAATACAGGAGAATGGAAGGATAAACGAGCCAAGTTCACAGTCGTGCTATTTAAGTTCAAGTTTATTTATATAGCGCTTTTCTTAGTTCAAGACCAACGCAAAGTCTCTATGCAAATTAGGGAAAATAAAATTGTATTTACAAAGATTTTCATAATCGTCCCAGCAGATTTGTTTAAAACAACCTTTAAAATAGCTTAGCGTGAGGTAGGAAAAAATAGAGGTGAAATTGGCTTGAACTTAATAATGTCTACATGCTGCTCTTACTAAAAACAAATCTAAAACACGACTGATGGTTTACTGCTAAATATATAACTGTTTTGTTGCATCTTATTACAGTTATAGTGCCGGTTTTTGAGCACTAAAATCTTTCAGTTTGACACAATCTTTTTTGTATCAGAATTTCATTTATATTTTCAAATACATGCTTTTCACATTTGTATTTATTTTATTCATTTTTCTGATTTACTAAGTTGTTATTGGCATTAAAGCAAGTATTTTTGTTCATGATCGTTTATAGATGTTGCTGTACAAGGATATTAATAAGCAGTATTAAGATGCTTTATAAACAATAAAAGGCCATTTTTATCTTAGTTGCCAAAAGTATCGATATCGGTATATCGTATCGATTTTAAAATTGTGATATCGCGCAGACTTTGTAAATTCGGACCAACATTTTTATTTTTTACAAATGATAATCTTATGTTAAAAAATGTAATAAACCATGTTACACAGCAGTTGTTTAATTAATATACAAAGGTTTATTTATAAAGGTACAATATATAATGATACAGCAGACACCCGGACATGAACAGTTACAAAATAAAATAAACAATGGTGAGAGACAGTGTGTGTGTGTGTGTGTGTGTGTGTGTGTGTTTGGAGATTTTGCATCTGCGGAAGAGAAGAGAATCAGCCGTCAGTGTAAAGCAGGAGTGTGAGAGATAAAGCGCTACACACACTGAGTAGAAGGTGTCGGAGGCTCAGACGGGCGTGGCATCTTCTCCCATCTTCTTCACAGCTTCCTGTAACTCCTCAAGTTCCGCGTCAAGGTCGCCCTGCTCGGTCCTGCACAGGCGCAAGGTCGTCATTAGGTAAAAGCGATAAAAAGGTTTTCATATTTTACTATTTAATTTAGCATTTAACATAAAACTGTATTTATTTGTAGTTAAACGTGCATTAAAAAAACTGTTAGGGACACGCAAGTATGAATTTAAATTGATTTAACATTTTAACTCTCTTTTAACTTTTAGAATTAGACGTGATAATATTTCCTCATTTATACATGAAAAAAGAAAGTTTGTAATTGAACTTTACACTTGTTCAGAAGAAAAGTGAAGAAGAAAAGCTTCCCATTTAGAAACAAAACAACAATGTGAATCAAACCGGTTTTTTTTTATACATTTGCAGACTGATATTTTAGAATCACTAATCTGATTCCACACTTGCGCGGCTTATATATTTTTTGTAAACTGTATTTCTACTGTAAATACTGTAAAAAGGTACGCATGGAATGTAACACACACGATTGTGTCTGAAATACAGAATCTATAAATCAAATGACTGTAAATACTCTAAGATTCTGCTCGTGTTTTTATTGTAAAGCTGAAGAGATTTCTCCTCGGTGGGGACGAATAAACAAGTTTTAATTTGGTCTTCACCTTCTTTCTCGCCAATCGGCTGCAATCAGTCTTCTGAGTTTGGCACGACGCTTGTGGTTCAGTCTGTGGCAGAGGAACGTCACTCGCTGACATCATCACTTTCACTCGCTGACATCACACTCACTCGCTGACATCATCACTTTCACTCGCTGACATCATCACTTTCACTCGCTGTCACACTCATCACTTTCACTCGCTGACATCATCACTTTCACTCGCTGACATCATCACTTTCACTCGCTGACATCATCACTTTCACTCGCTGACATCATCACTTTCACTCGCTGACATCATCGCTTTCACTCGCTGACATCATCACTTTCACTCGCTGACATCATCACTTTCACTCGCTGACATCATCACTTTCACTCGCTGACATCATCACTTTCACTCGCTGACATCATCACTTTCACTCGCTGACATCATCACTTTCACTCGCTGACATCATCACTTTCACTCGCTGACATCATCACTTTCACTCGCTGACATCATCACTTTCACTCGCTGACATCATCACTTTCACTCGCTGACATCATCACTTTCACTCGCTGACATCATCTCGCTTACTTACCTCAGACTCTCCGCCATCACTTTCTCCATGTCTTTTAGCAACGTCTTGATCTAATAAGAAAGTCAGTGATAATCAGTTAAACACCAGCATCTTAAACCAGACAAGACTTCAAACTAAACACTGGAAAGCTTCGGGAAATTCTGATGGATTCTTCAAAACAACAAAATGTACATAATGTGTGAACAAGTCTGTTTCGAGTGTGAAAAGGTTTGTGTGTGTGTGTGTGTGTGTTAAGTGTCTTTTGGCTCCGTGTGTGTGTGTGTGTGTGTGTGTGTGTGTGTGTGTTGAAAGCACTTTGAATCGAATGTGTGCCGCTTTATAAAGGCACTTTATAGTCCTACAGACATATTCACTGTATTTTAGTAAACTATAAAGTGTTGCTTGACTTTAACAGCAGAATCAAATATGTATTAAATAGTCAGTCTCTCTCTCACTGTTTCTCTCTCCTTCTCTCTGGTGTCTTTAAAGAATAGAAGGGTTACTTTTAAACGATATACGGTATTGAAAATGGCAGATGCATCTTCAGGTTTCGTCTAATCACGAGTCTAAAAAAGGTTTGTTTGCGTCTAATTTCCAAACTTTAAATAAAGTTAGAATACAAAGTTCAGTAAGAACTAAATTCGTGTTCATATAGTGACATGACAAGATCTGTCGTTTTTTTTTTGTTTGTCTTTTTGGGTGTCTTATGGAATTAGCATCATTGAAACATTTCAGATACATTTCATTAACTTTTAACTGTTCTAGCTTGTTCAGATGTCTTTACTTTTTATAATGATTTATTAAAAGTTTGTTTACATTTGTTACACGAATGAATATTAACTAAACAATGTTACGTTTGGAGATGTTATGAACAAGGGAGATGTTACTGCACGTTTATTCCCTTATTGGTATGTGTTATTATTTCTTATTGCGTGTGTAAATATTCTCTATTCTACATTCTTTCCGATGTTGTGAGATTGTAACGTGTGTCTGTGTGTGTGTGTGTGTGTGTGTGTTGTTTTGTTTATCTGTGATTGAATGAAACAAAGTGGAGTTTTTGTGAAAGTTTTGTTTTGCTCTAAACATGTGTGTGTGGGGAAAAACGATCAGGAATGGAGATTGTACCGGTAATTTCCTGGCAAATTGCTGTGTGATAGTCATGTTTTTATCGGCATTTGTCCGTTGACACACGACTGCACGCCGGTAATTTACCTGCTCACAAACGCGTTCCTCGTGATTTTCCAAGACTGAGCAGCACTTCATCAGCTCGTCCTGCCGAGCGTAAATCACTCTGGGGAAAAAAAGAGCAGAGCGAGTGAACAGAGCGAGAGTGAACGTCCTGAAAACAGCAAGAAAGCTTGAAAGAAATAAAGAATTTTGTGGTCGCGGACCAGTCGACGTTCGATAAATTTCCTGCGGACCAGGGGTGATTTTTCACATTTCACTATTTCATTCAGTATTCAACATACAAGTGTATTTATTCATAGTTAAACATGCATTCAAAATTTATTAGAAAACTGTTACACCCAACTATAAATGTAAATTGATTTATCATTTTAACTCTCTGGAACCAATGAGTTTGCGCTTTATAGTTTACGATGTTTCTTTTTCAGAAAATTCAGACACCTTTTTAGAATTAGACGTGATTATATTTCCTCGTTATTACACGAACAAGGAAAGTTCTACAGCTTAGGAAGGTAAAAGGCTGCGTCTTCCTCTTCAGAATCAGAAGCATCTCTTCTTCTTCAGCAGACTAATGACTGGTTTATGTTGAAGTGGGTGTGTCTGTAGGCGGGGCCACAGGTTTAAAATGGTGGCCTGGGCACTCATCAGAGCGCGACGCCATTTGCTATAGAGAAGCTAATGATAGCAAATTGGTTCTCAACCTTGTATATAGTGTATAGTTTTTGTTTTATTTTTGATATTGGATAATATTTGGGCTTTTTGTTTTGTTGAGAGTATTTCACCGTTGCACAATTAAAGCTGGACTACAAGATTCACGAGTTTTTACGTCACTTGGCCAATGACGCAATGTGCTTCATAATAAAGCGTTTCTATTGGCCAATGACACGTTTGCTTAAAATACTCAAATACGCACTACATTCAGAGAAAGAAACTGCTGAAGCGTAATGTTTTATTGAACTTGTTGAATATGAAAATAATCGATTTCGTTGAATATGAAAATAACCGCTCAAATCAAATATGTGAAGATTGAGAATACGTGTAGATAATTTAGGCGTAATGTGCATACGACTGATAATTTAGGCACTAATCTGATTCCACACTTGCGCGGCCGGCACCTTATATATCTTTAAACCGTATTTATATTGTAAATACTCTATGATTCTGCTCGTGTTTTTATTGTAAAGCTGAAGAAATGTCTCCTCTGTGGGGACAAATAACGAAAGTTCGATTTGGTCCTCACCTTCTTTCTTGCTGCTGGTCTTCCATCAGTCTTCTGA
>CM051501.1:29193094-29238839 GCA_028031935.1 Paedocypris micromegethes | reverse complement strand
ATATATATATATATATATATATATAGTTTTAAGTTTTTATAGCCAGTTGTAATGATCAGAAAAGCTAGAGAATATCAGTCGTCTCAGTGAAAGTCTGTGAAGTAATGAGCTGATGAATAATGGCGGCTGCTGTTTACCGACGGAGGCGTCGACGTGTTAAATTGCTCTCGAGTGGACGATGATTGTTGCGAACAACATGATGAGCTAAATATGACAGATGTTAAATTCTCTCATTAGTTGAGTGAGAAGAAAAGACGCCAGATGCTATTCCCGTTCAGGTTTTGCACTGCATAATAAACAGCTTTAAACAAAAGGCCGTGTACATGATGAAACAAGCAAATGAAGCGTTTCAGCCACTTTACACAAACGCGACACCTTGATGGATTGAGAAATCACAAGACAATATATTCTGCTGAAAGCACCATGGCTTTTTAACATGTACAGAAATGGTGAACCATTCGCAGTGTGAAAATGTGTGTCCTCTTCAAGCCACGTCAAGAGATTGGATCCGGTTCCTTGTGACCCAGAAACAGTAAAGTTATAAAGATCAAAGTCAGATAGATGTGCAGCTGTTACTTTTACATGCAATCCAAAAAAATAAAGAAACAAAAAAAAAAATGCTGCGTTTCACTTCGGCGGCCACTAGAGGGGGTAAAGGGCCTTTACTGCAGCGTCATTTGATTAGCAGCTATTTTAATGCCACTTGTGAATATCAGAATCGCTTTTAATGCTCTCATCACTATCGTTACTTACTTTTACAATACCGATGTTCTTACATGAGTAAATGACTCCCACATTTAAAATGTTTCCATGAAATCATTTGAATGAAAATTGCATTACAAATATTTGTTTCGCTTAAATAATTAAACAGTTGCCAATAGAAAAATTTTCTTTAATTTTCCACAGTAAAATGTGTTTGACTAGTATTTGGTTGGATCAATTTAAAGAGCTTGTTATATGCCTGAATTAACTATAATCATGCTGTCTTCGGGTCTTCGGGTCTTCGGTCTTCGCTCACTGTTCCAAAACATCCAAGAAGGTTTACTGAAGAAGCTGAGATTAGTTTGGCAATCAGAGAGATGCCTGAAATCTTTAAAAAAACAGGGTGTAATTTATTCAACTAATAATTTTTCCTAATTTAAAGAATTTACAATATTGTCCTGGAGAAACTCCAAAAAGTAATTGTATATTTATTCGTAAAAAGGCAGTGATCATAAAGTCAGTGCAGTACAGTGTTTAGGCAAATGTTGGTTTAAAAAAACTAGAGGAGCAGGGAGAGAGAGAGAGAGAGAGAGAGAGAGAGAGAGAGAGAGAGAGAGAGAGAGAGAGAGAGAATAAACAGCTGGTGTCCACATGATACATGACAAATTGCTTCACATGCCTCTCTCTCTTTCTCTTCCTCTTTCACCCGCTTTCTTTCTCTATCTCTTTCTTTCTCTCTCTTCCTCTTTCTCCTTCTTTCACTCGCTTTCTCTCTCTGTTTCTCTATCTCTTTCTTTCTGTCTCTCTTCCTCTTTTACCCGCTTTCTCTCTCTCTCTCTCTGTCTCTCTCTCTCTCTCTCTCTCTCTCTATCTCTCTCACTCTATTCTTTGACTTTGATCTGTGCTGGTCAGGTCTGGGTGTGTGTGTTGAGTGTCGCAATGTTCCACACGGAGATGTTTTGATACAGAGCATCGTCTCCACTAGGAATTCCTCTGTGATGCTGGAATGTTTCTTCTCGGTGCTGAACAATCGTCCGAGACAGTGTCTGTCTTTTGAAGTCATGAAGGGACTCTGTTGTGCTTTCACACTCCATAAATCAGTATGGCAGCTTTTGTGAACGGTCCTCTGCTCATGGCATTTTTCACGTCGACATTGAATATTTACCCTAAATGATTTTAAATTCTTATTTCACGTAAATGTATTTAAGGCAGAAAATTGATCAGAATAAAAGTAATAATGATAATTTTAATATTAATACAAACAAAATAACAATAATTATGATGATAATTAATAATAATAATTATTATTATCATTGTTGTTGTTGTTAATGTTTAAGTGAATGATTATTGCTCAGTAAGTTTGTGTCAAGCATTAATGTTTGCTCACATCAGGTATAATTTTGTTCCTTTGGTGTCTTGGTGTTTAGACGAGTGACATGCACATCCTCTCCCTGACACAAGGGGGCACTGAAATACTTGAAGCTTGTGACACTCAATGGTCACTTGGAGACTGAATTTAAGATAATTTTCCAACACATGGATATTTCAAGTTAATAACAGTACATGGAATTACTGTTAAATACTACATCAACATTTTATAAAAATACATTTTAATTTCAAATTAATTAATTTCACAATAAAAAGTAGAAAAAAATCTGGAAAACAAACTAGAATCCAACATTATTGCCTTGCCATTAAAAAAAAAAATTAATAATTTATATATTTCATCCAATATAGAAGCATCTGAAATGTAAATGACTTTCCGAATTTCAGTGATTTAAGTGACTCGCTGGTTGTAATATGTAGCAGAACACTCAATCAGACAGATGTTTTATATCAGTTTGAGCTTTTTCCATTTCTCTCCAGCCACCTGACGCGGAGTTATTTAAGACTGTGGAAAGATGCATCATCAGTGTTTTCTACATGATGTTCTTGATCACAGGGTTTTTATCACACCGTATTTATGGATCAGTAAGTGAAAAGCTTAATGGGAAACAGAAGACAGGAGGAATAGAAGACGAGAATCAGGATCCTGAAACTTTCTTTTATCTTTTTTCAGTGGGAGAAAACACTGGAACCAGGAGCCATCGTAAACTCCATCATGATCCTACAGACATGCTAGATATATATATATATTTATGCATATATATATATATATATATATATATATATATATATATATATATATATAAACAGTATTTCATATATGTTTGGTTATATAAGTACGTGTATTGTATGTAGTAAATATGTAGCTGTTTCTCTGTTGAAACTTTATAAAACACACATTTCACAAATATTTGAGAAATTATAGTTATCTTTTTTTCCAGTAATTGCCTACAAATAAAGATGAAAAGTAAAAGAACAACAGATGTTAACTTAAAGTAAAAGTAAATTGTAAAGTAAACAAAAAAAACAAAAACAAAATGTTGTGATTTTTGATGTAACACCCAGCTGTAGTTTGACTTTATTAAGCAAACGATTGAATTTCAATTTCACATTATGGTTGCCAAGACGCCACTGAATCCAGTAAAAGAAAACAAAAAAAAAAACGAGGGAACAAATTGCATCTTGTGGGATCAGCGCAGAAATATGATTACGGCTGCGGGTCACATGATCACTGTGGTGTGTGACGCTCGGTCAGCGGCGGTTAGTGGAATAATTATCCGCAGATTTTTTTATAGCTTATTTCTCAGCTTATTAAATGGAAAGTTATTTGCTCCGTTAGTATCCATGATCCAGTATTCCATCATACGTTGTTCCAGATACGTCAATCCAAAGCTCCTCAGTTACTGTCAGGTTTCGATAGAAGAAAACTCAAATTAATTGGAATTAAAAAGTTGCTTATTTATGATACAACGAACAGGAATATTTTCCATACTTACACTTTCCACTGAGAGGGCGATGGAGAGCGAAGATCTGGTTTTGATTATTTGGGCGAAGTGGCTAAATCTCGACTCAGTGTGAGGCCGATTTGCGGTGGGTGAAATGTGGAGCCTTTTTATGGAGTTGTAGACTCGACAGGTCCCATTGTCACACAGAAAAAGCGGGGTTAATGCGACTATAATCGCTTCTGGCTTCGCTGCTGCCTTTTAAATTATGTTTTGAAGAAATATGTGTGTGTACTCCAGCTACTTGAACATTTAAAGGCTTAAAGCTTGCATTAAATCTGGACGTGGAATTCTGCCACAAACTGCTTTCCATCAGCTCCGTGACTGTGAAGTTTAACACAACTTTATTCAACTTTTGCAGTTTCTCAGACAAATTCTAAGATTCCAAACTGGATTTGGTTGTAAAGAACATGAACGTTGTACTTTCAGCCATTTTTGTTGATATAAATGATGCTGTTCATTTTCATCCGGTATCACATCTTTTTTGAAGACGTTTTTTAATCAGCGTGTGCTTTTAAATTTCTAAACTTTCTTTTTATCTCTCAGAGATTGTCAGCGCTCTTAAAACAAGTCTTAAGCACGCAAACTGTATAATTTATCTATTATGGTTGATTAAATTGTTTAAATAATGTAATCCTTGTTTTTAAACATAACCATTTACAAGTTGACTTTTACTCAAACGCTTATCTTATCTTTACTTTATTTACTTTGCTCACAATTTATTTGAGATTGTATTGATTTTACTTTTGAGTAAAATGTACATATTTGAATGAAAACACATTTCAGATGTTTTTTATTAATAATAATTAATGAATAATTAATGAATAATTAAGACAGTGTCTCAAAAAAACATTTGAGAACCCATTTAACAACGACTATAACAATGAACTATTAGCCAAAAACAATCAGAACGGCAATTGTTGCTAGGAAAACAAAACTTTGTGTAAAAAAAAGATTAATATGAATTAGACAATCCACCTCATTGGTATTAGTCTCATCTGGTGTTCTGCCACTTTACAAAGTCAAAAGAAAAGAAAGAAAGAAAGAAAGAAAGAAAGAAACTGTTACTATGGACTACATCACCCAGAATCCTTTGTCTTTCCGTCTTCTTGTCTTTGAACAATTCACCTGTGTTCTCACTTGTTAGTGTAATTAAGTGGTAATTTTCTTTTTTTTGTTTGTCATCTTTTTTGCACCGTTGTGTATTGTTGATTCTCTATAAGCTTCCATGAAATGTGTGTTTATTGTCGCTCTGGACTCTGGTTTTCCATCTCCTTTGTCTGAACAAAAAACAGAGGAAATTAAAAGGGGAAAAAATAAATTAACTAATATATACTGTATATTCATTTGTTAATAGTATTACTCCACACTTCATCTAAAAGAATTGTGTAAAACCACCAATTGCGTGAGTGGAGTGAGTCTGATACATTGTTTACATAAATCTACTAGTTTTGCATTTTTATTTCCATTTATTGAACGGAATTTTAGGTTATGTCAGTCTGCTTTCAAGGTTATAATTTCCCCACTAGTTGGTCTTCTGAATAAAGGCCTAAAAACGCCGTTTGCCAATTCCTAGCGTCTCGACTGTTGGTCCTGGACGGAGAAGTTGTTTTGATGGCTGTGTTGTTTTCTGTAACTAGATAAAGCCACATTCTTCTCCGTCCAGGCCGTGACGCATGCGGCTGGCCAGCAGTGATGGGAAATGAAAGGACTGGAAGTGTGTTCCCCGGTTGCTGTGGCGGTGGCCGCGCTGTGGCGTCACTGGGAATGAAGCTGTAATTTCACAGGCTTTGATGTGCTGTGTGTAGCATTACCTGTAGACGGCCGTCGTCTCTCGCTCCGTTCATTTATCTGTCTCTTCCCTTCTTCCTGTCATTCTCCGCCGCTCATTCGGCGAGAGGCGGGAGCTTTGATGTGCTGCGACCGCGAGACTCTTTCTGTTTCTCTTTTGTCATTTCTCCGGACTTTGATGTTCCTCATTCGCATGTCTGCTCTGGACCTCCTGCACCATCAGGCCCTAATTGGCCGGTTTTCTGCAGGCCGTGAGAATGAAACAAGCTTTTCAACTTTGTCTTTCATTCAGAAATCTGACTGTTGTTTGAAGATCTCGCAGTTTGTCCGTTTTACGGCTGGACAGGATTTTTTCGACAGGCCTTGTCACAGAGCGTTTGACTTTTCTGAAAAGTCTGTTGGTGTTTGTCCAGTTAGCAAATTGATTAGCCAAAGTTAGCCAGTTGTTTTATCAGAGTTTATAGAAACAATACACACACATTTTTTTCGAAGAATGTAAAATATTTCAGAAGACACAGGTTCTCCTTACTTGTCCCAGGGTCAGACATCTTTTTGCCAACTGAACTGCCTTTATTCTCAATCCCGTAAATTTAGCAAGGTACTGGAAACATTCCTCAAAGATTCTGGTCTGTATAGACACTTGTCAGTTTTGCACTTGGTATCAAAATTATAAGCAACTTTTACTTACTTGACTACATTTTTGATTGATTGTGTACCCTTGATCCATAACATTTGAATGGACACTGACCGTTACTTGTCATGTTGGCATCTTTTTCTATAGCGGTACATTTCTTGGGCGGACGAGATGATATCGCCATCTGCAGGATGCGGGTGGTACTGGACGCTATTTATGAGCTAAACCACGTGAACGTTCACCACAGATTTGTCGTGCTGATTTGTCGCCTCCACATTCTAGAAGGTCTCTACTGGGTCTGAGGAGTCCATTTGAGCACAGTGAATTCATTGTCATGTTCAAGGAACTCATTTGAGAGAATTCACGTTTTATGACCTGGGGCGTTTTGCTGCTGGAGTACACTGCTGTCATAAATGGATGGACATGGTCAGCAATAATTCTCAATGCTCAAATGATCCTAATGAACCCAAGTTTGCCAAGATATTATCCCTAGCACCATTAAACCACCACCATCACCCTGAACCTATTATACAAGGCAGAATGGATCCATATTTTCAGTTGATGAGGCTACTTTCTGAAAGCAGCAGAAATTGAGACTCATCAGAGGAGGCAACAAATTTTCCAACATTCTAATCTTATATCGTCCAAATTTGTTGAGACTGTGTGAGCATACTTGTTCTTACAATTTTGACCTGAGATGACCGGGGTGGCACCTGGTGTGGTCTTCTGCTGCCGTAGCCCATCGGTCTCAAGGTTGGAACGAGTTGTGCATTCAGAGATGCTCTTCTGCATTCCTTGGTTGTACCGAGTGAACAAGTCAGAACAGACATCAGAACAGTCACTCACTGGATATTTTCAATTTTTTGGACCATTCCTGGCATGGCCATAGTTTGTTGTGCGTAAAAAGATGCACATTAGGAGACTGTTTAGAAAATTGTTTTAACAGGCAGTTGGACAGAGTATCTAATAAAGTGAGTATATATATATATTATATATATATGCTACATGTTAAATATTATGTACATACATGTAATATTAAAATTGAAAAATGACAGATGATGTTGTATTATTGATTATCATTTTGTGTCAATACAATCGAGACAATACTTTATTGTGTAT
This sequence comes from Paedocypris micromegethes, assembly GCA_028031935.1. Taxonomy (NCBI): domain Eukaryota; kingdom Metazoa; phylum Chordata; class Actinopteri; order Cypriniformes; genus Paedocypris; species Paedocypris micromegethes. The sequence goes on along the minus strand of CM051501.1, from coordinate 29,231,705 downwards.
AAATATTTATAGATATAAATTATTTATATAAATAAAATATATAGAATGTATTTTTTGTACATTAGAAAGTACATTTTATTAATCTTGAGTGTAGCAAAGGTAAATAAGACATACATTTCTACATGCCATTGTTTTGTTTTTTTCTCATTTTAACTTTTCTTTGTATATTTTCAGATTCAGAGATTCTGTGAGAGACACATGAAATATGATAGTCATTTTATTTTCATTCTCTTAAGTATGAAGTGTCAGACATGTTTTGAGGATCTCAACACGTCTGACGCCAGAGAGGGAAGACGTAGAGATGAAAGCGGGAGAGAAAAACACTCATTAACCAATCACACACACACACACGCACACACACACACACACACACACACACACACACACACACACGGTCAAAAGCCTCACAGAGGGTCATCTTAGTCTCAATCTTTTGACACTTGTTCTTTTCTGACTGCATTCTGGTGTCTGGCCTCTAGATTCAATCCACTTCAGCGTGACCCATCATCCTGACCTTTGACCTCTGACTACTACTGACAGGAGCGACCTCCTGATGACCTGGAATAAAACTGCTCCTCTACCACCGCGTGTGGAGATCATCTGCTCTCATCTGATCTCTGAGATGTCCCACCTTTACCGGGGGTCTATTTACGTAAATAGTGTCCCTACTTGTGACTTTAAGATTAAAAAGAAAAGTCAAAGGTTTCTATATGAGCAAAGTTTATGCAACTTTTACATCCATTACATATCCATTTCCATATACATCCATCCATCCATACATCCAAAATGCAAATGACAAAACATACATCTATGTATGTCAGTTTTTCCATCCATCATATCCAGTATCCGTTTACGTCATCTAAAGATTTTTTTTTAGCTTCTAATCGTTATTTAAAGTCATCCCGACTTCAAAATAAAAGAATGCGTGTAAATCTCTAATAGTTTCTACAGAAATAGCTTCGTAAAGTTCATCTGGTGGCCGCGATTTTCAGCCGAGACATCCCTCTTTTGATTTGCACCATGGGCATCTCTTAGTTGTGTGTGCTGCGGCAAACCTCTCTCCTCAATATCCTCTTTTGCTCAATATCCTCTGTGTGTCTCTGGATGCGGATGGAGCCGGAGGGTCTGTCTGGAGGCCTGGAGATGCCACACAGACTGAGGGGAGCTGCACTGCTCCAGCCTTTATGACTATAGTTAAACGTCCACTAAATGATCGCTCAGACTGTAAAAATAGCTTTATGAAGATGTCTGGAGAAAGACTTTGACCGGCTGAACGGCGTGTTTTGAGAGCACTCATTGGCTGTTTGCAGTGGAGCTGCACTTTCTTGTCCATGTTCAGTGAATAAATAAAAATTTCTTTGCGGTTTTATTTTTTTGGTATATTTTACACTGGGTACTATCTGAGTAATTAAAATATATAGTTCTGTAATACACATCAAGCAGCATTTTTTCACATTTTTGTCTGATCTTATATAATTTTCTGATCTTTTCAGAACATAATACCTACAACGCAAAAATGTGTATTATGTAGTATATAGTGTAGTATATTAGTTATATTGTTTTATATATTAATTATATGTATTTTTTCAGATTTTATGTAATTTTCTGATAATTTCAGAATATAATACCTACAACGCAAAGATTTTTTTAATATAATAATTGTATATATTTTTTCTAAACTTGTATAATTTTCTGATTATTTCAGAACATAATACCTACAATACCTTTTTTGAATGTTGAATATAGAGTTACAGTGCTGTTTGGTGGATATGCTTGCTCTATCCATCAGTGAAATGATTACATAAATGAAATAATGTGTGTATTGTAGAGGAAAGGAAAATGGTGTGTATTGTAGAAGATGGAAAGGATGGTAAATACTCACCTACGCCATAGTTTTGTGGTCTTTACTGTCAATGTATTTCCACACTTTTGACAGGACATGACTTTAGACATACCAAAATTCTCACAAGTTAGCAGTACGCACACACACACACACACACACACACACACACACACACACACACACAGACACACACACGTGAAATCCATTATTTCGCCCTTGCTGTGGTTTGTCCTGTGAGGAGTCTGGCTGCTGGTGCCTATATTATCGCTCTGATGAAAAGTCTTTTAACTTTTTCAGATCCCATATCACTCATTTACTCATCCCCTTCATGTTTCCCCTTCATTTCTTCCTTTTCCTAATTGTGAGGTTTGCTCAAATTAGACTATATTTATACAGTGTGTGTGTATTAATATATACTGTATATGTGTGTATTTATATATATATATATATATATATATATATATATATATATATATATATTCATATAATGAACCAGTTAACTTGTTAACTGGGAGATTAAAACGTAAGCCATAAGGTTGTTTATCAAGTGACAACTGATGATGGTTTGAAAAATATCAAAAAAGGCTATTCCAATGACCATTGCTGCCAGTGGAAAGCTATAAAACTTGCTCACTTGCTCAATCAACAATATTAATATTCATGATGTGCATTATTCATTGGCGGAGCCACATTTCCGCCAGTCAATTGATGAGAAACCAAAGACATGAGACTATGGAATGAGTTTCCAGACAATTTTTGAAAAATTCGCAAAATGCACTTAAGATGGTGTTAACAATGCGGTTGACACACAAAGTGCAAAGACAATTGTGAAAATACTGCATAAGATCCAATCACAAGCTCAAATGCAAAGGCAACTGCATTTTAGCTCTTCAGTGAGAAGGGTTTATACTAAGTCTATAACGCGAAATAAACAGAGAATTCATAGTAATACTTGACAAATGAAAGATGACAGATCTTGTCCTTTATTTCTTTTCTTCCTCAACTCTATGTGACATTACTGCCCTATCAGTCACGACCCACCAAGCAGTAGACCCTGTAAGCCATGCTGATTGGCTGGTTCTGAGACTGTGATGTCTCTGATTTGTCATTTAATGATAAAAAAAAAAATGACGGAAACAACACTCACAGGCACAGTAGTAATAAGAATATTTTTTTTTAAATTGTTGGGAGACACACAATGGTGACACGAAAGGAATATTCGTAAAGCAGTAAAATATTTTGAGTTTACATTGCAGTGTAATGCTACTCTAATTAGCTTGTGTTATTCACCTTTGTGACATAATTAAACAATTTACAATTAAAATAAGAACCATAGCAATCCAGCTGTGATTGTTCCCTGACTGAATGTTTAATTCCAATTTATAGTTTTATTAAAAATGCAGTGGTAATGTGGCAAAACTGCCAAAAATACTTGCATTTATAAATAGCATTTGAGCATAAAGCATAAATAGTGAGCATACATAGCATAAATAGTGAGTTACGGTGCCCAAACCAAATGTTTCCAATTTTAGAAGCTCAAAAACTAGGGGGGTGCTTATATGCATGTGTGTGTAAACATAAACTGCCCTTCTCCATATTTCAAATCAGGAGCAGTAACAACGTACTCGGCATTTCAAGTAAACAGAAATACGTTGTCTTTATTCTTCTGCATTGTATCCCGTTTTCTCTTTTTTAAGTAATGGATTTGAAAGCAAACATGCATATGTGCTGTTATTGACCAAATAACAGAAATAAAGAAACAATAGACACAGATAAAAAACAAAAGACAATAAATTCATAAAATCAACAGGTTAAAACCCAACAGTACAAAACTACAGTAAGAAGAATAAAAAAAAAACATAAAAAAAAGTGCTTTACAAGGTTAACCACAGATAAAAAACAAAAGACACTAAAATCATAAAATCAACAGGATAAAACCCAACAGTACAAAACTACAGTAAGAAGAATAAAAAAAAAAACATAAAAATAGTTATTCTATTACTCAAGTAAATGAGTCACAGGTTATATTTGTTAAAATATGCAAAATAGGTATTGTTAAGACAAGTATTAAGCCAGAATATTAAGTTTCCGGAAAGTCAGAATGCCAAGAAACAAATGAGGTGCTTATGTTTGCATATTAATAAAATGTTTATATTGTGCTTGAAAAATTAGGAGGGGGTGCTTATAATCCGATAAAACTGGTAAAACTACTATTTTTTTGAAAGCTTCCATTTTCAATTTTTGGATATGTTTATTCGTCACTTTTGGCTGTTTTTGTTACAGATTGAGAGACTTTTTCAGTAATATAATTGTTTACACTAGTTGCTAGTTCATCATTGGCTGAGGAGAGGATGCTGAGGCTGGAGGGGATGATGGGACGGGGGTCTGTGGTGGGCTGTCAGTTCCGCCGCTGGAGCGCGTGCGATCCCACAGGGTCAAAAGGGCAGGATTTAAATGAAAACTTTAAATAACTGCCAGGCTCTGTCATTACAAAGTATTACTGGCCATGTGCGAGCAGCGCCGAGCCACAGTAATGACTACATCTCCTCGCTGCGCCTCGGCCTCCGAGAGACAGCACCGGCCTTTAATAGAGCGGCCGTAATTACACTGCGTCAGGGAAGCCGTGCCGTACACACGCTCCACGCTTCCCTGCAGGATACCACTATTTTAGGCTTCTTTGTTGATCGTTACCTGTTTTTATCGAGGATAAATAGAGATGCTAAATGTGTTGGCGGAATGTTCCGGAAGCTTCCATGGTTTGATTTTTTTCCGTAACTTGATAGATTTTGCAGCATTTTGGCTTGTTTTCTTATCTCTGCAAACTTTGTTGGTTCACAGCCCACGATTTCATGATAAATAAAATAGGAAGTCTGAGACACTCCACAACTTTTAAAGAATAGTCTGAGCCGCTGCCAGAAGTCTTTCTGTGGTCATTGGTGCAGCCATCTAACCCCGCTTGACATTTGCCCGAGTGACTGATGTGCTTGGTTTTCTGACACGGTGCCGGCGGATATTTTTCAGAAGGGGTTTACTGAAGGGTTTCGGTTGTGTCGGTGTGGGTTTCATTCAACTTTTGTTGACATGGAAAAGAAAGGGAGGCTGTCAGTTTGGCCACTAGGGACAGTATCAAAATTGTGCTCTGCTTTACATACACACAGTGAAGTGACACACAAACCAGGGTCAGTGTCTTGCTCAAGGACACTCAAGCCACTGTAGAGACTCTAGTTGTAGAACCAGCCGAAAAGCAGAGGTGTAAAGAGTATTAAAAAAAAACATACTTGAAGAGCTGAAAACCATACTTGAGTAAAAGTGTGAATTATTCCAAGAAGAATTATAACCTATTCCAAGAAGACCTGAAATATAGTATTATATGAGTCCTAAAGTATTCAATCTTAAAAGAACATAAGTATTTTACTAATACTGAGCTTTGGCTCAAAAAACATAAATAGCATCCAGTACCTTCAGCATGCTGCAGATGGCGATATAGTCTCGTCAGTCATCCTTGACATGTCGCGCACAGTGTACAGGAACGAGTAACAGTAAGTGTCCATTCAGATGTAATGAAGTCAAGAATACAGATTCTCAATCAAGTAGAGAGTAAAAGTCGTAAAGTTTTTTTTACACTATAAGTAAAAAGTAGCCAAAAACACCGGTTAAATAACAAAGTCCATTAATTCAAAGTTAATTTCATTCTCTGAAAAGTCTACTAGTCTCTGAAAATGTGTTTACATCCCTTTGTGACCGTCTTAATGTTGTCTCAGCCCGAGCATCACAATGTAAGTGAATAAATAGTGAAACTGTCAGATAAAAGCCAGAGTGTGTTACCACATTTGTAAACGCGTTCCAGAGTGCGGTTCTGGAACGCTCCGAGTCTCGCTGGTATGCTTGAAATTATCCCCGTAATTGGTGTGTGAAAACGAGAGAAGGCGGGTCACAGTCTGATTTCCAGAACTGCTGATTCGAAGCCTGGAGTGAAAACATTGACTTTGCACTTTTCATAATGTCAGTTTACGCAGCACGCATGGGGCCGAGGCAACAAATTTTAAGTGCTTTAACTCGACTGTAAATCACACGCAGAGAGTTCTGGCACTCACCCTTCGTCCTGAAAGCCGCTTTGTGGCTTTCTTGAAAAACTGTGTTCAGTAAAAAAAATAAATACAATTAAACGCGGCCGACTATTCAGACTCAAACAATTAGTGTTGAAATGTGGCCGTCTTCGTGGTCTGAAGAGCAGGAGCAGAATGGTTGCTGATTCTCAGAAGGCTCAGGAGTGTGTAAATTCTGGATGTACAGACTGGATTCTTTCAGGAGTTCAGCAATGACCTGCGTGGCATCTAGTGACGGTGTAGGATCTTAAAACAGTTTTCTAAAATTGAAGAATCTCCATTTTTAGCTGTAGAAATTCGTATATGGATGCTTTTCACAGCCATTTTGAGATGATGTACTTTATAAAGTCTCAAAGCAACTTTCGTAATGAACTGGACTTAATATTCTCTAACGTTTGTTTTTTTTTTGAGCAAATTTTATAATTCACGGAAGCCTAAACTTCTTTAAACCTCCATATCAACACGTTCAATTATGGTTGCTTCTATAGTTATGTTTCAACAAATAAAGTTGTCATTAACACATTTGAATATAATTTAAATGTATTTTTATCAAAATGGTTGTCTGGCACAAATATGACTTTAAATAAACCTTAAATTTGTGTATAAAACACATTTGTGTATTCTGGGGACATGTACATTTAAGATTGGATGTAAAGTCGACTGGATTATTTCAGGAAATCAGCAATGACCTACATGACATATACAGTAGTGCTTTATGATCTAAAAACGATGTTCTATGATTGAAGAATCTCCATTTTTCTAGAGTATCTTCATCTAACACGAACTTGCCCTTGTCTTGCCTTCTTGCCCATGTTACATTTGACCGATCATCTGTTGAAAATATCCTGGAAACAATAGTTTATAATTGATTACCCCAACAAATCTGAGCTATGCTGCACTCAGATACGTGGTTTCCATTAAAATGACTCGAATGCCTGCGGTGGAGCAGCAAAAAACCACTTAGCGGAGCAAAACAAATCCAGCATTTCTTACCCAGACAGTTACTGGCAGCTGACGGACCATCGGCGGTGTATTAGTAATTGGCCTGCGACAGAATGGATGACTTTGGGTGACCACACATGAGAATGTTGTGCTCTCGACTGCTGGACAATTACTGGAGTAAAACCGCAAGACTTCACACCTCAAAACTCTCGGGTTATTCTGCTCGTTTCACTGTTGCAAAAACTTTATGGGGCGTAGCACAGGCTTGAAAATGTACTTACGGCTGTAAACATACAATGTGCTTGTGTGTGTGTGTGTGTGTGTGTGTGTGTGTGTGTGCATGCAATTTAACATGCTTTTAGTTCAATTCAATAATTGCATAAATGACGCAAAATGGACATTTACCGTATAAAAAATGTACTTCATTAACTGAAGACACGTTATTTATTTGACTTTTCGATTGTTTAAAAATTGATTTAATAAATAAGTACCGTATATAGATAATTATAAAACATAGACATAAAATAGTAAATTTAGTAATATTTGTAATCTTTAATATGATAGGATGATACAAGTAACGTAATTACGCAAATATAAGCGCCCCTTTTTATTCAAAATTTTCAAGTCTCAAAAACTCGGGGGCGGTTATAATTGCCAATTTCAAATATATAAGCACCCGTTTTTCCGGATATCAAGTCAGGAACAATCACAAATAAACACAAACACGTCGTCATTTTGCAGCGGCGCACGTGTGAGTGTATATATTGTTAAACAATGGTCCGTAGGCAGACGTGCTACAACATGAGCTTTAATGGCTCAATAACAGAAATAAAGAAACATTAGACATGCTACGACACTTAACAAAGACAAAAACACTGTAAGAAGTAAGATTAAACTAAATTCGCTACAATAACTTGAGGCTACACGCTCGGTTGCTGCAAGTTGGACAATATTCATTCCTCTTCACACGGCATAGAGATGTAGAGAAGATGCTTCTGGCCGACATTCAGTTATCTTACAAAGACACCAATGCCAAAAGTCTTTGTAAAGTTAAAACGCCAGAAGAGACTGCCACCAGTGAAATGGTTCTCCCTAGGTTTCATTTTTTTTATCTCGCTGGGCGTTTTTAGTGTGTGTTCCTAGCCATTGTCGCCTACTGGCTTGTTCAATGATCACAGCCATAGAAATTTCCATACGCAGCTATTGTTAAATTATACACTTTGCTCTATTTGTAAATGTGTGTCCCACCTCATACCAAGAGTTGGTGGGATTGGCTCCACATAGCCCAGAAATAGAAAAAGCTGTAGAAATTCGTAAATGGATGTTTTACAGCCAATTAGAGATGGTTTACTTTATACAGTCTCAAAGCAGCTTTCAAAATTACCTGGACTTGAACTTAACATGTTTCTGAGGTATGAAACCTTCTCTACAGATTGTCTTGTTTTGAGTAAATGTTATTATTCACGGCAGCCTAAACTTCTTTAAACCTCCATATCAACACGTTCTATTATAGTTACTTCTATAGTTATGTTTCGACAGATAAAGTTGTCATATATACATTTGGTTATAATGTATATTTATCAGCACAGTTGTCTGGCACAAAATATGCCTTTAAAACATAAATAACCGTTCTAGTCGGTAATTTTATGAGGCATTATCTTTATCTGGATTCAACCCAATTCATTTCCTCTGCACATGTCTCAATAGTAGCAAGCTTGTAACTTTATCTTAAGAGCCAATAAATAACATTCAACCTGTGCCATTGTTTTAGAGCGGTTCTGCTTAACAGCTGCGCCTCGGCTCATCTCCGTTCATTTTTTTTATTATTTTAAACTGATATCACTCTATTCTGGACTTATACGAAGTGATCAGTCGTGTCTGATGCTCTAGGGAAGAGCAAATAACAGAACCAATCTGTCCGGCAAGTGTTTCCATATGGACGCATTCCTGTGGAAATGAAGGCAGTTCCTTTCATCACAAAGACATGATCGATTCACGATAAGGATGCCAGGAGCACTACAAAGTGAGGGAAGAGAGGGAGAGATAAAGAAACGAGGAAGGGAGGGATGAGGAGCGATAAAAACGAGGGTGGGTGGGGTGAAGTATTTAGACAGAGGAATAGTGAGAGAGAATAAGTGGCGGATTGAGGAGATACTCGAGGGAAGGATGCAGAGAGTGAGAGAACAGGAAGAGAGAAATTGGCAGTGTAAAGAGAGGGCACACAGATGTGAATTAAAACATTATGCAGCAAGTTTCCTTCTAATCAGGAGATGCCATCAGGCCCTGAGGTCACTTCCTTTGAGGCCAGCTCCTCTCTGTCCAGTGATCATCACTTTATCAGGAAGGAATGCAAATTGCAGCAGAGATCTACAATGGCATTGCTGTGGTATGGTAATCACGGACAGCAGCGTGTCGTGAGCTTTCCTTGGGGATCAAGAGAGCTTTTCACCACAACGCGTACTGGAAATGTGTAAATTCGCTGCTGTAACATCGTCATGCTGTGTTGTTCTCTTTCCCACAAAGTGGCTGCAGATTGTGGGACTACAAATGTCATATTCGACTTGCATTGCACGGTCAACGCCAAACGCCTTCACTGAGCAGTTTCCAATAGACTTATAATTCTTTATATAATGTCGTCTGATACATAAATCAGAAATTAAGTAAATTATTAAGTCACAATCACTAGTTATTCATGGCCGTCATGGCCTTCAGAGTTTTCTCTCAAGGCTTAAAATATCATAAAATATCAAGTCGGAATCACAAACTGGTGTTGATTATATTTGTTCATGAATAATCATTAAAAAATAATTTGATGAATAATCATCAAATAATTTGAAGCATCTTTTTATTATTTTTCTTTTTTGACGAATGTGCCACTTCCTAAAAAGCATTTTATATCCAAGCAAATTAATCAAATTTCAGCTTTCATTTGTTGCTAGGCAGCTCAGAAGCAATTCACAATTTCACAATTTGTTCTGCATCACCCTCAGAATTAAAATTTTCATCAGTCAGCCAGATTTTCAGCTTTTTTCCCTTGAGCCTATTAGCAGGAGTTGCCAACGTTCATATTTTCAGACCCAGTGATTGGACATGAAGATGACACTAAATCTACTTTGCATTAAACTTGTCTTATATGGTCACCATCCCTCTATCTATTGTTTGCCTCTTAAAACATTTCTGAGTGCTGAAGCCAATCCCAGCAACTCAAGGCCTTAGGCAGGACAAAACACATTATGGTTTGACTGGTGGCTTGCCACTAAAGAGGCCTATTTCTCACATTTCTTTCTAAATCTTTATGCTTTGATTGCAGCCTTGATGCTCTTGTCACCATTAGACTGAACACAAAACAAGACCTCTAGAAAATGTTCAGCTTGACAACAGTACAATGCCACACGACGCAAGTTTTGGTTGAGCTTGGGATTGGCAGGGTAACTGCAAAATGCTCAGCATGTCTGTGGGACTTAAATGCTCACTTCTAAACTATAAGTCATCTCCAAAAGCATTACAAGAAATTGGACAGCACAAGACTTCATCCAACATCATGGAGAAGAGCTCAATCCAACAGTCAGTTTGCAATGCCAAAGAATTTCTGCACAAACTTTTAGAAACCAACCATACCATATATCTTCAGCTTCTTGACTCAACAGTTGTTGCTGAGTTTGTGTGTTACCATTGTACTTCTAGTCGTTGCACTTTTTTAATACCTATTTTATTATTTCTGGAATAAACAAATTATTTACGTATAATTTGTATATCTACTGTTGTAGTATGTATTTTATGCAGCATCTTCAGCTCCAGACTGCACTCCACTGCTACAGTGCAAGAAAAAGCGGTCACTTTTATTGCACGATATGAATAATCCTCGCCAGTTTGTTTAAAAGCTAGTGTTTTTGCAACACTTTGTGCTTGTGCCAAAACTCTGTGCGTTTCTGAATTCTATTCTTTACAGCAAAATGAATATTTTCGAAGATATATTTGACTCTGATCTTTATTTCATCCCCAACAATGCTCTCATAAACACATATTATGCATTCTTTGCATTCACATGTTGAGTGAATGCGTTTTTGGACAATGTGGCCAACATGGCTTGATGTAATAGTCTGTTAAAAATCAAATTGTCAGTATAAAGCTCATATTTTGCCTTTCAAACATCGCTTCAATTGCTCCCAACTGTTCAAGTCGGTCTGATTCGTGTTTTTCACTGTTGAATGTGTACGGGCCACACTTAGCATGTCAGAAGAGAAATGTAATTTAGCCACCCAGGTTGACAGAACACACACAGTCAACATAAAGGAAACTCACACAACTCAACATGATTCAACATGAGACGCCTGCGATACATTAGACGCTACTCCATCGCATCCAGTTATTAAAAGCAGCTTGATGATCTACAGTAGATAACTGATAAATGAAAAAAGTCAAAAGACAGATATGTATGTAATATTAATGCATATATAGTACATATATACTCACATACTTTCCATTAAAACAAGACATTTATATTTATAAATGTTTTTAAAAGAGATAAAGGTTTAAATAAACAATGTTTTTATTTTACAATAAGTGTTATGCCTATTTTTATGTTGCCTATTGTATAATATTATATACCATTCATCAGCAAATAGTGCTAAGGAGCAATTGGCCCAATTGTGGGCTTTCTGTGTGGGGTTTGCATGTTCTGTGGGTTTTCTTCCGGGTCTCCAGTTTCCTCCCACCATCCAATAAGATGCAGGAGAACTGGAGTTTGGAAAATTCCCTGTCGGTGTGAGCGAGAGTGTGTGTGTGTGTCCCGCTTTGTTTCTGTTGATGCTGTTGTTGTTAATATAAATAATAGCAATAATAATAGTAATAATAAGAATAGTCCTAATAAATATTTGTTATTTATATAATACATTTTTGTGTCAAATTTAACTCTAATGAATGCTCTTTTAATATTTTTTTTTTATGTTGTATATACGATAACATGTATTCATTATTTTACCAATGTTTTATTGATTATTATTAAATAATAATTAGTTATTGCATACATATTAATTACTCATTTTAACAGTTATTAATTATAATAAAGTATGAATACTGTTGATTGTGTTTAACATAATAATTATTAATAAGTAATTAACTTATGAATAATGCTTTGCAGTGTTGTTTATATTGTTTTGGAAACGTTTATTGTTCAGTAACAATTATTATGATACAATTTAGTAAGAATGAAAAAAGTCTCGTAAACAATAAAAATAATCACAATTGAGTGTAGGTATTGTTGAATGTTTGTCTTAAGGTGAATTAACTGTGATGATTTCATGTTATTAAAAGAAAAGCCAACTACAGAAAAGTTTCATCACTGAAACACGCAGCACAATGAACCACAAGTCGGACTTATATCGGTTTTGATGTCAAAATCAGTCCACAAGGCTCTGGAGAGAACACACTATAATTTAATTCACTTTCTGGATAATTCACACACCACAATCTGTGTCTCTCTCCCAGAAGCCACTGCTGTCTGGTTCAGCCTAGAGTATTTTAAGTGCAGACTCGCAGCGCTCTGTACTCCGTGAACACTGCCATTGGCGCGGTGTTTAATAGATTGACCTGCCGTAAAATAGAATAAAATTAAACTTGGTTTTTCTATTTCAAACTAATTCAAAAATATTTTTTTTTTATCCAACGATGGTGAATTAAAAACTCATCCTGGGGGGAAGGGAATTGTAATTGTTTAAACAAGCATCTTTTTTTTTTTTAATTTCCAGCCAATAACATAAAGGATGCGATTAGATTCTACATTTCCTCCCGAATAATGACATTTCAAGCCAAAATTGTAATCTAACTCTCCATTCTAACAAATAGTTGTATATTTGGCAAATATTCAATATTTTCAATAGTTCTGAAATGAATGTGCGTACCTTGTGTTTTCCGACTCAGGACAAGAGTTGCTGTGATTGGCTCCAGCTCCCCATGACCCAGAAATAGAATACGCTGTAGAAAAAAGATGCCTGGGTGGAATAATAAATGAATAATAAATTTGCTTCACTTTGACTAGTTAAACACGTGCAAATTAGTTCACGTTTGGGCCGAATGTCATCTATGGACATTTTTATATTTGGTTCATGATTTTTGTACCAAACAACCTCAGTTGCGGTTTACGTCAGGAGTGAATACAAACACTTTGCTGTTTTGTTCCATCTTGACAACTTGAGAATGAAGTGTTTACTATATTTGGTTTACTTGCTGGGTGGCACGGTGGTGCAGTGGGTAGCGCTGTCGCCCGTTTTATGCGACTTGAGGCCAACTTCTGTTCAGGGTTTACATGTTGTTCCTGTGACTGAGATTAAATGTATGTTCTTTTGTTTTAATAACATTTACATTTCTTATAACCAAAAGTGTGCTCTCTTATATGTAGACTTCTGTGTCTCTAATGAATGCATGGTTAAAGAATGTCGAGGAAATGTGTCTGGTTCAGACCGGTTGGGACAAGGTTATCATTATCATTTTATCATATTTATTTTATCAATGTATATCATTACCATTGTCGTCACAAGTGATATTTGTGTAGGGGAAAGGTTAAGTGCTATTAAGCCACTGTGTGTAATTCATATGATAGTATAAATGTTGTTGAACCCCTGGTCATGTGTTTTCTGTACAATGACTTATTTTTTATTAGATTTATTTAAGGTGTTAAATATAAGTCTTGTTACTTGTGATGACACGCGGAGGTTGATGAAAGCCTGTTTTACTTCTTTGTACTTTCCAGCGTCTAACTTGTATAAAGAGTATAAAACCTATAGAAGTATAAAAAGGTGATGCATTAATAGGAATAATGAATTGTGCTTTTCCAGGAACTCACACACTAGAGCGCTGGTGTTTGAAATGCCAAATCAAGGGTTTGATTCCAATTGAAAGCAGTTGATTTGTAAAAATTGTAATGAGATGACTCCATGCAAGTCGCTTTGGATAATCAGAGTAAGGGCCGCCACCATGTGATACAAGGGACAGAAAAAAAAGAAAAAATTTGAAGCGAAAAAAGAAAGCATGAAGATTGCCAGAAAAAAAAATAAAAAAAACAAACAAACAAAAATGTGAAGAATTTACTAAATGATGCGTTTATTAAAAAGTTACGCTTGATATTTTTGTCACTGACCTGATTCCATATACGATTGGTTCCTTCATTCTCTTGCCTCACTCCGAATTCGAGAAAACTGCCTGATGAGAGAGAAACTTGATTGACACATTAATTGACACATTACACCTCAATATCCAATATAACAAGCTTCAGTCATTTTATTGTGATAAATCACGATTAATTTGGTCAGGGAAGTGCGATTAATTACAGTTAAAAATAATGAATTGTTTGACAGCCCTGAGTTCAAAATACACATATTTAACTTGCACTTATATCTTCAGAAACTCTTACATTTGTGAACTTGAAATGATGGTATTTCTCAATGGAGAAGTTCAAGCATCATGTCTTCTTCGCAAGTGCAAATGTACCAGTCAAGTGTGGTGAAGAAAGACAACACTCTCGTTGGATATGGACTTTCATCATGAGGAAAAGGACAAGGATGGGAGGATAGATGGACAAATGGATGAATGGGTGAATGTATAGATGGACAAATTGATGGATTTCTAGTGCTGTACTTTTCTATAATAGTACTTTTGTATCAGTGAACACACTGAAATGCAATTGTGTTGTGGTAGAGGAACACAATCCACCGAATCAAATCATAGCCAAATTTTGATAATAAAACCGTTGCATTGAAGAGATTTCAAACAGTGAATCGAGAGATTTCAGAGAACCACTAGCCCCTTTCACACATACAGACATTCCCGACACAATCCAAACAACTCCTCGCTGTTTACAGAAATCACAGTGGGAAATGTCTTCTAACGGGAACGACAGCGAAATTAAAGCGCTTCTAATGATTTGGAAGATAATTATGATAAAAGACAAAGACACAGACTGGCGTACTATTCCTACGTCATACAAATAATGAAATTTCTGTTTCCACAGCAATAACAACAGTAAAACAACAAGGAAAAAACAGCAATGCCAGACTAAATAACAAACCGTAGAAAATGTGAGAAAAAAAAAACTTATAAATGGTGCAAAACTACAAACAGCAAATGGAATTTGCGGACAAATTTAGTTACCAATAGTGCCACCATTTAAATTTTTGCCGCAAAGAGAAGGGAGTCTGTTGTATAAATATATACATTACAATACATTAAATAACAGACTCTCTTACAGCTAAACATCTGTCAGACCTGTGTAATCAACCACAGAACCATCTATGTAGCTGCCATTCCGCTGCAGACCACAGTAAACAATTTGTCAATGTATCTGTCAGACCGATGTAATCCACCACTGATCGCTGTCAATCAGCTGCAGGCCAGTGTAAATAGCCACTGATTTGTCAAATAAGCTGTCAATCATCAGTCAGACCAATCTGTTCAGACAGTGAATAGTTTGTTGCTGTCAATCAGCTGCCAGGCCAGAGTAATCAATCATTGGTCAATTGACTGATTGATCAATGTAGCTATTAGACCAGTCTAATCAGCCACTGATTGGTCAATGTTGCTGTCGGACCAGTGTAATCAACCACTGATTGGACAATGTAGCTGTCAGACCGGTGTAATCAACCACAGATTGGACAATGTAGCTGTCAATCATCTGTCAGACCAATCTAATCAGCCAGTGAAAAGTTTGTTGCTATCAGTCAGCTGTCAGGCCAGAGTAATCAATCACTGATTGATCAACGATTTTGCCAATCAGTCTGAAATAATTTTTAAGTAACTCTAACCCATTCTGTGATTGCACTTACCTTTTCTTGTAGGATACATGATGTGCTTTTCCATGAAAATAAGACCTAGTACTTCTATTAAGAGCAACAAATAATTCAAGACTGTCTCCTGTTCGCTGAAGCATGGTTCCTGTATGAGTTTTTCAGGAACATAATTTTTGTGATTTCTTTGGTTTTATAGTTTTATGACGTTTATGAATGGCCTTAAATCTGCCCCCCGACGCTTTTATAGCTTCAGTAAATCAGTTAGTCTGGAGAACACCTGAAATACGTCAAATTCACAACTGTTCACGGACAAGAAGAAAGGAGCTGCTTCAACAATGTGATATACAGCATGGAGAAGTCATAAATGTTTGTCGTGAATTAAACCAGAAGACTTTGTCTCCGTGTCTGACTATCTGCCGGCTGGATGCCACGTGAAGCACATGTGACTTCTTTCCATCAGCGAAATTGGTGAATGACTAGCAAAAGTTGCACAATTTAGCCAAACAAAGTAATACATTTGCTAAACAAATCACATTGATTCTGTGGCTAAGGTGTGAAGCTGTTAGTCCGAGATGGTATGTTCAGTCACAAATAGTGCGGCCAAAAGTAGTCACATTCCTTACTCAAGTACAGGTATAGACACAAGAGTTAAAAAAAGATGTAAAAGTATCAGCTGATTACGTTTACTCAAGTAAAAGTACTGGGTTGATAACTAATTGAAGTATAAAAGTAATGCAAGGAAAAATGCTATTACTAATTGTACTGGTTTAGCACTATATTGTTATATTAAAGTCATACTTCAGTAGCTTGTCATCAATGACCATTACTGGACTGATGTAATAAAATAATTTAAGTACAGAACATGCCTCAGAGATTTTCCAATATGTTTCATTCGGTTGCAAAAGCAGCTGCTTCTAATTGTTTTTTGAGCCGTTTCATTGGCCGATGTGTAGGAGCATTGGACCACTTACCAACCAATAGGGTGTCGAATGTGTTTATATGTCTCATCCAACAACAATCAAGTTTATTGGAACCTGGTAAAGCGTTTTTTTTTTTAGATCCATGACAACCACAAAATTAAACTAAGAAAAATTAAACTAAGCAAAATGAAATTAATGCGGCTATTTTTCAAATGTAAGGAGTGGAAAGTACACATATTTGCTTAGTAGATATTGATGCTTATAGATATAGATATAGATGCTTAGCAGATATTGGTAGTAAAACATAGGGGAAGAAATAAAGTATAAATAAGCCATAATTCTAGTCAAGTAAAGACACCTCTGGTCACTACCAAATCGCAACAAGAATCCAAATGTTCAGTGTAAAAAAAAACATCAAAACTGGTCATATTATGTTTAAAACCGTAATTTTATAACCATTATTAAATAAAACCCATTATTTTAGTTTTTAGCATCATTGATAAGATGAAATGCAATTCCAATGGAAGCCCAAAATTTGCCTTCCGTAAACAAACACCGGAGCAGTCGCCACTTTAAACGAAATATGTTGGTGTGTGCAAACGAGTCCGATCCTGGATGGAGAGGATTGAGAAGCACACACACACACACACACACACACACACATGCCTGTGGCTCGCGGTGGTTTGTGGTCCAGCCAGTAACGAGCGCTTCAGCGTAAAAACGACTGGTCGGATCCTCGGAAGCATCAGCCACTGAAGCATCAGTCACCTCGCTCACACACTCGCTCACACACTCGCTCACACACTCGCTAATCTCCGACACATCCCCAGCGTTTCAACAGAAGATGTGTGTCCTGGATTTCAAATTTAAAGTGCAGCCACAATGATTTACATGAAGAACAGTGTCTTTTGCTTTGATTTGTTTCTGTAAATAAAAATGAAGACACGATGACACATTTGCAAATTATTATATTAATTATGTAATTGTGATGTAATATCAACAGAGGAATGTCATACTTTTATCTGTGAATCAACAACCCCCCCCTCTTTCTCTCTCTCCCTCTTTCTCTCTCTCTCTCTCTTACTACCCCCCTCTCATTATTTCTCTCTCAGAACCACTTTCTCTGTCTCTGTCTCTCTCTTTCTCTTTCTCTCTTTCTTTCTCTTTTTTCTCTCTCTTTCTCCCTCTATCTTTCTCTCTCCTTCTTTTACCCTCTAACCCAATTTCTCTCTCTGTCTCTCTCCCTCTCTTACTCTCTCTCTCTCTCTCTCTCTCATTCTTTCTTGCTCTGTTTCTCTCTCTTTCTCCCTCTCTCTCTCACTTTCCCTCTCTCTCTCTCTCTCTCTCTTTCTCTTACTCCCTCCTTCTCTATCTCTCTTTCTTACTCTTTTTCTCTCTCTCTCTCTTTCTCTCTCTCTCTTACTGTCTCTCTTTCCATAAATCCAGTTTCTGAATCGTTTTTTCCAACCAATCACAGAGCGGTACACACAGACACACACTCATAGTCTCACTCACACCAATGAGCAATATTTTTCAACCAGAGACCTGAAGAAACCCTATCAGAACAAAAGACCCTGAATCTTTCTCGCTGTGACACTATAGCATTACACACTACACCAACGTCTCTCCCTTTTGTATACATACATTTTTTTTTATTATTTTTTTAATCAGTGTTCTAATCTAACTAATCTAATCTAATTGCATCTAACATCAGACAGACACACATAGACTGTTGGTAAACTGATAAACTTTTTATTTTTTATTTAGAATGGTCAAGGAATAAGTAAAGTAACTTCTTTTAAAGAACTCTTTAAAATAACTTTTTATACTTGATCAAGTTCATGTGGTTTTTTCAAGTGTTAATTTGATTCAACTCCAACTTAAATTTAACAGCAGGAGTATTTATTTTACTGTAAATCAGAACTCTAATAATGAACCAAGTTTACTCATTTCTCTTTACTTTAGAGTCAAATGTATATTTCTTCTGTGCCAGTGGTAATTTGAAACGTCCAAATGTGAAATTGAGGCGTTCAAACTTCATGTATATTCAGCATAGGCAATCATTCTCAAATACAACAGGTAGTGAAATGCTTTTGATGAAGGATGCACATTTTTTAATAGAATAAATTTTAAATGAAGCTGTCAAGATGTGAGTTGCTATCTACCATCACGACTTGTCTTTGTTGGTTGCTGATTTGAACGTTTATGTGAAGTATATTTGTCTTTTTGTTGGAGTTGTGATTTACCCAATGCATATTTTGCCCCTTGTAGATGTTTTTAGGTCCTGATGGAATGATTTAATATTTTTTTTTTATTTTGCCCTTCCTGGGCGTTTTGTTTCTGTTGATTTCCTTTTCTTTTAAAGCAAAAGATCAGTTGATATATCGTCATAGATTTGATAAAGAAGTAAAACCTATTTCCAAAAAGAGGAACTGCAGATTAATTAATACATGTACTGAACTGTGTGTGTGTGTGTGTGTGTGTGTGTGTGTGTGTGTGTGTGTGTGTGTAAAGTAATTAAAGAGTCTGATATCTCTATGATTAAGCTGCTATTCAGGACTAATTAGATGTTAGCCAGAGACACCAAAGGATTTTTCAGTAGATCCTCTTGTACTTCCTCTGGATTCCTCTGATTTGATTTCCTCCTGTTGGCTTTGTACTTCCCAGCCGTTGGTGCCGCTCAGGCTTTCAAGTGGTCAGGTGTTTTTCTGGCTCTTCAGTTGTTTACGCACAGTGATGTCTTCCTCCGGGGGTCCGATCTGGCGACTGGCTGCTGTGGATCTGAGACCGAGTTCCATGATGAGGAGATAAGTTTCTTTTTTTTCAGATAATATCAACAGTAAAGATTCTAAGTATTTGATCAGTGTCTATCAAGCTTTGATGCTTAAAGTTCTAGTTGAAAGGCAAAATTACTGTACAAATTGTATTAAAAAAAAAAAAAGCATTATCTTATCATTCTCTCTCTCTCTCTATATATATATATTAATATATACAATGATAAGATATTGTATTTTTTTTTTCCGAAATGTATTTTAATTCATTTCTATTTTTTTAAAATATATTTACAAAAATGTGAAAATGTAATATAATTGTATGCTGCTATGATGAATTACAGAATTGTGTGTATGACTGTATGCCTATTGTATTCATATGTATTTTTAGGCTATATATTTCTCAAATAATGCAGTCAAGAGTGTTCTGTGGTTAAGTTAATATTATAATATTTTATTCACACGGCTATTTTTACACGCTGCTTAAAATAATAATAAAAACGAGTAGAGAATACAATCGAAATCATATGGCTGGCACATTTACAATAACAATATATTTATATCATAAGCTGCTGCTACAGAATCCATACGCTCAGTGTTAAGTGCAATTTCGGACAATGTATTTACAATACAGTAATTTACTGCAAGAAGTTTAGGAAGTTCCTTATAAAGGGAAATCAAACCAAATCTGCCAAATCTGTTCAAGTCTTAAACAGCGGAGATGAAAAGTCCTCTGAGGAACACGATCAGTCTGTTAGATGGAGCATCCTCAGGTGTGGAGGTTCCTCAGATGTGAAGGTTCCTCAGATGTGGAGGTTCCTCAGATGTGGAGGTTCCTCAGGTGTGGAGGTTCCTCAGATGTGGAGATCCTCAGCGTGGCTGGCAGGTGTGGAGGTTCCTGCTCTCTGCTCCGCTTCTCTCTCTCTGGCCTCGGCAGGTCAAACCCGACCCGCAGTCGCAGCGCTGGAAGATCTCCAGGCCGTGAGACCCTTTCCTCCGGTGGCGTGTGCAGACCTGACCCTCGGTCAACACGTGTTTACAGATGCGGGACCAGAAGTGTCGGGCACAACACAGCCCAGCCGAACAATCCGATGACCTCAGGCACGGCTTGCCCTCCTCACCTGCCCAACGAAAACCAGTGGTGTAAAGTACTTGAGTAAACTGTAGGAGTTTTTGTAAATATACAATTGTATGCATATGTATAATACAATGGATCATTTAAAGAAAAGTATGGCAAATGCGTAAAGAAACTGAAAAAAGTTCTTTAGGCATTGAAACACTGAGCATAGTATTTGTACTTGTAATAGTACTTGTACTTTATTGCTTGTGTGAATTTAAAGGGACTGCGTGGATTTAAAAGTTGCTTGTATTTTTGATGCTCAGTACAAGTACAAAGTAGCCAAGAATACCAAGTTCAAGTTCTGAGCATTTGTAAGGCGCTTTTCACAGTTTAAACTGTCTCAAAGTAAGAATGTAAAAAATGTAAGAGGACTGTTGTGTTTTATTCATTAGAAGTTGGTGTTAAAAATATGGCTTTGAATATCACTATGACTATGACAAGACTAAGTAAAAAAATATTTACAAAATGTCCTACAGTTCACTCAAATATCCTACACCTCTGACAAAAACACAGTGGTGCGTTAAATGGGAGTAAGGTTCGCAACACCAAAGCTCCGGAGATTCCGCACACACACACACACACACACACACACACACACACACACACACACACACACACACACACACACACACACACACACACACACACACCTTTTTGTGGCTGCGCTGATTTCGGATGAATCGAGGGTCGTTTGGGCTGAGTGAAGTTCTGCCCACGTGTCGCGGGTGTTCCATCTGCTCTGCCCACCTGTAGGGCATCTGTAGGGCCACCCCCGGGCTGGCACACGCCTGACGGGGGAATAACGGTTACTGACGTCTGTGTTCGCCGGGATGACGCGGGGTTTCCATACCGTTGAGGCACCGGTTCCCACCGCAGCACATCTCATCCCGAGCGCAGCGCTTCCGCCGCCGGCGACACGACTGGCACGCGCCCCTAGAACCGTTACAAAACTCCCCGAGCTGGCACTCGGCGTCTGCGGCGCAGGACGGCTGGAAAACAAAGTGCACATGTTGTGAGAGAACGTGCGCGTGAAGCAGATCCCAAATAGATCCGAGGATGAGAGCATCAGTACCGCGGGAGCATCTCCGTCTGCGGATGCTGCGCCGGTGACCCGCGGGCTGGTGCTCACTGTGTCGCTGGCACTACCGGGCACATGCCGCACGGAGTTCCGCAGCACGGGTGCGACCTGAGCATCCGCAGCGATCCCTCCGCAAACAGCCAGGTAAACTGTCACGACTGTCAACGCAGACGCCATTCTCGTCTGTGAGTCGCGCGTAAAAGTCCAGACTCCACGGCACTTCACGCGGGTAGGCGCGAGTTTTATACACGCTGTTTGTCTATTCCCGCCCCTTTAAATGACTGCAGGACTTCAAATACACTCTCGTCCTGTCCTCCTCGCTTCATCAGTGCGCGTCTGCGCAGACGAGGGGACGCAGGCGCCTGCGCGCGCGAGTTTGGATGATCGCTGATGAACTTTTGGAACACATTCTTTTAAGTTTATCCTGACTGGAGAGGTGGAATCGCCATTAATATTTTGCAGACATTAGTCAACACATTATTTGCACCTGACGTTAAATACTGACTTATATGCGCTTGGTTAGAGCGCATCGTAACTAAAAACTACGCACATTTGCAAACTGGCTGATTAAAAGACTAGCTAATGAACCGAATGTATTATTACTGTTTAAACTGACACGCGCACACAACACATACATCGGATAGATGACAATTGAATGATGATCGTGAGCGTGCCGTCCTTGTACATTTATGTGATGCGTTGTCGCCCTCTACAGTTCATATGAATAACAAACTTTATTTAAGCGAATTGTCGGATGTTACGTGTAGTTTCGAATGTTAGAAATGTAAGCGGCACCCACGGTGAAATTGCTTTTATTTTTGTTCTCTGTTGTTGTCCGACACTATGTACACTTTATTTAACATTTTGTTCAATCGTTCATGACAGTTTAGGTAATTGACATTGAGGGTCGTTAGGAAATGAACACAGGTCAGAGTGAGGGCCCTCTAGCGTCCCCTAGGGCGCATAAACAGACTCCCATGACCTTTGACCTACGAAAAAGTCAGCCTATTTGCGTTTTAAATAATACAATACTGTATAACCGTGCATCAGATAAATCTTGCATCTAATTTTGCAATATTTGCTTGTTAGCAAAAAATATATGTTAATATGTTCTGGTCATTTATTAAAGGCTGACACTGGAAAAGCGCCACCATCTGGCAGCAGGAAGGGTCATAGACAGGTAAAACAATTCTCACATTGTCATCATTTTTCAAGGAATTTCAAACCATATTGGATTTAGCAGTTGGAATTATTTAATCTGTATTCATCAACAAAATATTATTAATATCTTGTGAGATCATTTTAGAACTGACAGTCTGGTATTGCTAAAGAATCCTATGGTTTGATCACAATCAATCACAGAAATCATTTTGTTTTATAATGTTTTAGCGCCACCAAATAAAAATGACTGTTTCCCCCATCATGTTACATTTTAAAACTTTTTATAGAATTACTGGACATTAGGTGTTTGGACAAAGTCTTTAAATCACCATCTCCGATCGTCTCTTTAAATGTATGAACCGGAAATATATTTATATCAAAAGTGTTTTTGACGTTTTGACAAAACAATCAGCTAATCTTTCCTAGCCCCTTAATCTTAATATTGTATACTAATTTGGAACGAAATTTCACTCAAAAGGACCAACCAGGTTTTCAAAAAAAGTCATCGAGCAGTTTGTCAATATGGCCACTAGGAGGCGTATCGAAATTGTGTTCGTCATTTAACCATCCAGTGAAGCCGCCAGACTTTCTACAAAAATGAATGACTTTCGTGTAGGGATTGTCTAAAAGAATTGCTTTATTTACTTTACAAAACCAAAAGAGACAGTGTGGGACGGACGGCAGCAGGCGCAAGGGTTGGTTTTGGGACATGCAGCACGAGGACTTGTTCAGAATGCCGTTTTATTTAAGGCACTAATACTCGTCACGGTCTGAAAGCAGCTGGATCGGGTCGTCTTCGCTCTTCCGTCGCTCCTTAGACAATCCGGCCGTTCACAGTGTTCAGCGCTTCCCAATAAATACAGTACACCATCAGTGGAGCTGTGAACTTGAGGCACATCATCTCGCTGGGCTCAGAATGTCAGCAATAAATTAACAGCATGTCTGTCTTTGTGATCCATGATCCTAAACGATACATAGCGGGAACGTCGGCGTACGTGAGCTGTTGCGAGACGGCGATATGACTATATGTACATGTGCGATACTGGAACATTCAGGTCTGTCTGGACTGGTTTGAAACGCAGTGCTATCAAGTCTTCTCCCGAGTAGTCTGCACGGTTATTAGTGAACGAAGGGTTCACGGTTGGTGGAGGTTGTGGGTCAAGCAAGAGAGCTTCTAGCCATCTTTGCTCATCTTGACGTTCTTCTCGCAGCAGCTGTGCAGGAGATTCATGGCCAGATGTTCCTGTGTGAGCCTGTTCAGAAGTCCATGTCCCAGCCTGAGTTATCATCCGGCGGAGGGTCTTCATTGTCTTCTGGAAAGCTGTCAAAATTACTGGTGTCTGTAGATGATGTCACCTGCGACATCAGAACAACATGTCAACATTTGACCATCAGGGATTAAGAGTCCAGAGTGTGAAATCAAGTTCAAGCTCACAGTTAAGAACCTCGACAGAGATTTTTTGAGACGTTATTGAAACATCGGAAGTTAATAATGTCTGGTTTCACCCTTCTTCATAACCGTTTGTGTTTTTTTTACTTTTTTGTTTACACAATCATCCAATCTATTCTGGACTCATCAAGAAACAAAAGAACTGTACGCTTTCTTTCTTAAACGAAATCTCAGACGTTGAACGATTTCTGCTATAAGGCTTCTTTAGGCATGTAATAATTTCTTGCTTTTATCTAGAATCATAGAATAGAATCATTTTTCCATTTTTGCTTAATTTAAATCTTACTGGAAAAACTAAAGGATTGTAAACCCCCCCGAGTCTCATCATGTTGTACATCGACGGGTTTCAATGCTTCAATGCTTATCTCTAATCTTTATAACCTTCAAACCGGAACATGTTTTTATTTGTTTGTGTGAAATCAGGATGAAGTAAACTAATAAAAAGTGTCGTTACTTATATTTAATTGCGTTTACTTATTCTTGAATGTCAACCGACTTCTGGTTCGGCGTGTCTCTATAACTTATTAATAACACTTATTAATAACACCAGATAGTGAGCTTTTTTCTTACATGCTGACCAACTTCTAGCGGTACTCTTCAATGAAACTTTTTAACGTTTGAAGAACACATCAGAGATTTTTTTTCTGTTGGCAATGACACGATTTCAAAACTTTCAGAAAAACGAAAGAATTGTATGCATTGCTACGTCTATCTTCAAGTGTAACTGTAATGTCGAATGTCCAAGGACTTCTGGTCAATTCAATTCAATACACTTTCTTTAACAAAACTTTTTTTCCCCTCCTCATTCTCCCACTCAAGTATGAGATGTCCATCTAATTCAGACAATGAAGATCATCTTTTGTTGGTCTATCAATTCCAACAAAGTTCCTTTCCTGGAAAACTACGACTTTAAGCAGGACGTTTGCTTACATTGGGGATGATAGGTGGCATCAGTGTCCCTTTCCTCAATCCGTCCCAGTTGAACCCTTCAAACCATCTAGAGACACAACAAGTTGAAGAAGATAGTCTTGATTCAGGAAGAGACCAGTGATTTGTGAGACTGGAATTTATCGGACTACTCACTTGTGCTTTTGAATGTCTTTGACACCATTTTTCAAGTTCCCGAGCCTTTCAGAAGGGGTGTCTCTGAGAGAAAAAAAATATATTATATCATGTAGAATTAAATAAATAATATAATATATGCATAATAATTTAAATATATAATAACAACAACAACAAACAGTAACCTCTAGAGACCGGAGCTGTGAAATTATATTCTTTTTAAAATTTGCTTTGCTAGTTGAGCTTTTAGGAGTGCAATATGTGTAAACATGAAGCATCATTTTTTTACATAGTTTAGTGTTGAAGATATTACATATGTCACTACATATTTTTATTAATCTTTTGTATCCTAAAAAAAGAGACTCGTCTTACCTAAACATCACGCACATAATTTTCCATAAATAATACATTTAAATACTTCCTTTGCAAAGACTTGCGGTTAACACAGCGGATGGGAAAATTATGTGATGTCAGTACACAATCAAGGCCATCAGGACTCAAGAGGATAATAATACTCATAATAATAACAATAATAATAATAATACCTGCATAGCTTTTTAATGAGGTTTGCTGCATTTTTGGTAATTTTCTTTGGGAATTCAATCATGTCGATGCCTCTCAGGATGATGTTGTAGGTTTTCATTGGATCAGGGCCTGAAAAAGGAGGACTGGACAAACACAAACACATTGTAAAGCAGTAATAAAGTGGTGTTTGGCGTCAGGTGTAGAGATTATTCACACTCACCTGCCGGTCAGCAGCTCGTACATGAGGATGCCGAGTGACCAGTAATCTGCAGAGATGTCGTGACCTTTGTTCAGGATGATTTCTGGAGCCACATACTCTGGAGTGCCACAGAACGTCCATGTTTTCTTCCCAAAGCCAATCTTCTTTGCAAAACCAAAATCCACCTTTTGGACACATAGTAATTACACTAGATTACCACAAGTTTTACAACAAAGACATAATGACAGGCAATTAATGTATATGTAACGCTCCAGGATGGGTTTGCTGGCCACTTGGCAGATTGCTTTTGTATTGGCAAGACACATTAATTAGTTATTACAGTTGTTGATGTTGTTATTAGAATCATCAATACAAATTGTATTATTTGTGTGTGGTTTGTGTTTTCCACATTCCAAACGCATGCACGTTTGAAAGTGTGGACAGAGTTCGTATTGTGGAAGTGTGAAGCCACCAAAAAGTACATTCTGTAAATTTAAAGTAAAGTAAATTTAAAATAAAAAAAAAAAATATTTATCATCTAAACGTATTATTAAAACTGCAAAT
Source organism: Paedocypris micromegethes (assembly GCA_028031935.1). Classification (NCBI taxonomy): domain Eukaryota; kingdom Metazoa; phylum Chordata; class Actinopteri; order Cypriniformes; genus Paedocypris; species Paedocypris micromegethes. Next base: position 29,205,184 of record CM051501.1, on the reverse strand, counting down.
GTATTTTCCAGGAACGTATTTTGTCAGAGTAAAAACTGTCCAGGACTTTTTTTTCACTCTGACACAACAAGTGGAATTTTTAACCATATCAAGACCAGTCAATGTGTTCCCTATTAATATTTTTATTTTTCCCCAAATTTCCTACATTTTTGAGCTTTGTGAAGCAAAGAATGGACAAACTTTGGATAATATTTAAAAAAAAAAAATCCCACCTAAAATATATATTGTTTAAAAATCATATTACATTATTCATTTTTCTGAATTTTTCTGGCTAAAAACTGTACCTAAAGAAGGTACAGTATTGAATACTAAAATTAGCCTGATTATCATAAATATGCAAACATTTAGTTAAGCCCCGCAATTTTTTTTCGCCAGACCCTGCAGGCCTGCCTACAGTCCTTATAATTAAATAGAATACTGTGTTACTGTGTACTGCGTTTGTTACGCTTGCTGAAGACACAGATGATGGCGAGGATCCGAACTCAGGGTTTTGTCTCAAAATCCAAAAGAACCAGATGAAGAAGAATAAGAACTCAAAAAGGAATACAAACATAAACGTGAGCCAGGCCGACGTGGCTCCACTCAGGACTCATAAACAAGTTTGATCGGCAGCTCATGCTCCCTCCGCGATTCCTTAAGAATCCTTTGGTGATGAGGCACACCTGTCGCGGAGGGAGATGAGCTGCAGATGACGGATTGTCCCAATTAGTTCTCCTGGGCCGCCACCAGGGGGAGATAAACCCCAGGATCGTGACAGCGTTATTTACTTATTGCCAAATATTTAGATTAAATATTTTAATATAAGAAGACCACAAATCAGACTCTTCAAAATGTATTTTTGTTGGGTAAAATACATAATTCCTCTCCACTCAGTTTCCATTTCTCTGATCCTGGATCCAAAATGGTTTTCAATTTTTTACAGCCTACGATGTATTTTTTTATTGGTGTTTATTAATAAAGTGACGTCATTATACGGTCCTTGTGAGACTCTCCATATGCCATTAACATGTCAAACTAAGCTGGAATATTCAAGCTTCGCAGTATGTTTGGAGCACATTTATATTTGGAGCCGACTGTGTATCTCACCAGCTTGGCATAGCCTCGGTGGTCCAGTATTAAGTTTTCTGGTTTGAGGTCTCTGTATATGATGCCTTTGGAATGCAAGTATGCAAACGCTTCCACCACACACGCCGTGTAAAACCGAGTTGTCGAGTCGTCAAAGTTTCCCCTGTGATTAGACAAAAAAATAACACTGGTTTAATGTTTGGATCAGTGTGTAGTGAAGATTACACGGGCGAGAAGGTCCTACCGGTCTCTGAGGATGGTCCAGAGTTCTCCACCTAAACACGCCTCCATCAGCATATAGAGGTATTTACTGTCCTTAAACGTCCTGTAGAGTCTAAAAAACAAGAGGAAAGTCAATATTCTGAGCACAAGAATCAATGTTTTTCTATTCCGGTTTGTCCATTTCTGGGTCACAGTGAGCATGAAATCAATCGCAGCAACTCTGGACCAACACAATCTCAGCCAATCACGGGACGGGACAGACATGGACGCATTGATTGGATTGGCTCCATTCACTGAATTATGTTTTTCGAGAAACTTAGAGAGCAGGAGAAAAGTCTGCTCATCATAAATATATGTAAACATTATAAGTTATATAATCAAATCAATTATAATCATAAGTTACCGGACTATAAAGTCGGAGTGCGCCTCTTGCATGATGAGCTTCTCTGAGCGGATGTGCTCCTGCTGCCTCGTGTCCACGATGTGACGCTTCTTCAGGATCTTCATAGCGAACGTCTTTATCTCATCGCTCTTCAGCTGCACCTAACAAACAAAAAGGAGTTTGGACATAAAGCGTTTAGAAAAGAATAGAATAGAATAGAATAGAATGCTTTTATTGTCATTGTATAACAGAGTTACAATGAAATTAATATTGTTACTCCATTTGGTGCAAAAAGAAAGATGTGATAACAGAGTAAAATATACACTAATATAAATAACTACACTATATTAAAATATGGTACAAAATAAAAACAGTCTAAATATAACACAAGAAAAATGCAATTGACAAAATATACTTCGTTTCAGGTTTTTTTTTTACCGAACGGCTCAATAAAACATCAATCTCGTTTTAATTTGCTTAAAATATTGTTATATTCATTTTTACTTTTATAAACCCCTGATTGAACTGTAAAAAAGGAATGGACTTACAAAGAGAAAAACACAGTGAAATAGATAGACAGACAGAAAGATGTTTTACCAGTTCAACCCGTCCAAATCCTCCAACTCCAAGAGTGTCAATAATGTTAAAGTCAGAAAGGTTCAGGTTGGCGAAGAAGGCGTTTTCTGCCTCATATCTAGACAAAGAAACAAAGAAAACCAGTTCAATGCGCATACAACTTATAAACGTAACAACGTGTGACTTGATCAAAAAAGCATCAAATTAAATCATTTAGAAACATCTGTCTGGCAGAAATGAAGTCGGGTGTTACGCAGAGGTTGTGATTTTCCAGACTCTGTGCCAGAGGTTCAACACACAAATAGAGCTTCAGTGATCATTCTATCCCTCACACATAATCACTTCTGAAGCAGACACACACACACACACACAGGATAAAAAAAGAGCAACACTGAGGGGTCGTAGAGACCGTCACGGATGTAGACCACATTTCCCACGTCACCAAATAAAGAAAAAATTTATTCCTCTTCTGCGATGGACAGACTCAGGTTTTCAAGTCAAAATTTCAAACTGGTTGAATTCCATCTAACCATTCACACGAATTCATTAATTTTCTGAACTTCTCTTTTCGATTTGTAGGTCACAGGGATCCAGTGGTTAATGGACTTTGTTACTTGAGTATTTTTGGCTGTTTTGTGCTTGTACTGAGTATCACAAAATAAGCAATGTTAACTCTCTACTTGACTACATTTGTAATTGAGATCGACATTGCTCCATTGTGATTATGCGCAACAAGTCGGAATCTTTTTCCACCGCGGTTAATTTCTTGGGCAGACAAGGTGATATCGCCATCTGCAGGATGATGAAGGTACCTGCATGCTATTTATGAGCTGAATCACGTGAATTAGCGCTCACACTTTTTTGCACATTTGAGTTTGACTTTTTGTTATTATTTGTTTAGCTTCCACAGTCTTGATTTTAAACCAGAGGTGATCGAACGAATTCAGGGGGGTCAATGTCAAATGCCCTTGATTCGCTCTCTAACACAATATATGAAACAAAAACAGCCTTAAATAAAGAATTAAAATTAAATATTGAGACACTGCAAAGTAGCTGTTTAGCATTTGTATTAAGCAACTGCATTGGAGATAAATAGAGTCATTTCAACGGCTTCCCAATATCCATAGTTTATCCAAAAAGGCTGTAAGATTAAAGCATTAGAAGAGTCAAGATAAAGAGGGGAAAAGTCTAGAGTAGATTTTACAATGATTTTTGTCGCTAAGCCAGCTGGAATCTGGGTTGAACTGATTTAAGTCGAAGATTTAGCTTTTTAAACACAGCAATACTTAATAAAAAAAAAAAAGACCTTTAAATTAGAGGAGCATGTGATTCACCACCAGGTGACAGTAAAGAGCTATGAAAGAACAAACAGTGTGATTACACATTAAGAAGCTGTGTGTGTGTGTGTGTGTGCGTGTGTGTTTGTGTGTGTGTGTGTGTGTGTGTGTGTGTGTGTGTGTGTGTGTGTGTGTGTGTGTGTGTGTGTGTGTGTGTGTGTGTGCGTATGTGTGTGTGTGTAAATATATATTAATATGTAAGTTAATCACAAGTTAATATGGTGCCAAGTTGGGGTTAATTTCTTAGATATGGTGGTATCGCCATCTGCAGGATGCTGAAGGCACTGGATTCTATTTATGAGCTAATTTATGTGAATTAGCAGTAGCATTGTTTTGCCCGTTAGTGGCTTTTTGTTATTGTTTTTAATCTATTTTGTTCTGACATTTTGAAACATTGAGGTGTTACATTTTTAATTTCTATATTAGGGAATAAAACATAAATAAAGAGTTTCTTGTTTTTCACGTCTTGGTGTTTTTGAGCCTAAACTCAGCACGAGTAAAATATACAAGTCATTTCACAATAGGACAATCACAATTCACAATCCTTTCACATTTCACAAATTTTACTTTAGTCTTCTTGGAATTGGTGACTTGTAAATTGTAATGGAGTAATTTTTACAGTAAGCTATATTTTCAAGTACACTTTACACCTCTTTTTATATTTTTGTTATCTTAAAAAAAACATATATTTGATCCAACGCTGACCACAGATTAAACTTTCCACAATGACTATTTAGCGACTGAATGTACGGTATTCTACAGTTGTGAGTCGGTGCTGATGCTGACGTGTGAGAAGCATGAACTCATTATCGCGCGTCTATCTGTCAGCGCAGCAGCTGGAGCTTCGTTTAACAAGTCTGTGGTTCAGATCTTCTGGGACGCGGAGCAGGAGATGACAGATGCTGAGGAGTCTTAATAAGCAGAGTCCTCGCCATTAGTCGTCGGCGGTCATTTACATTGCAGATGAGCAAAGAAATAGGGCGAAAAGTTAGCGATTCAGTTCAGTCGTGAGAGCGCAGCGTGTTTGAAGTTTGGAAGGAGTTTCCGAGCAGTCCCAGAATTCCCTTTGTCTGTCTGTGCATCACACAAGGGTCGGCATTTCTCTCAGCGGATTATCACTTCATCCCCGCACCATGATTGCATATCTTTCTCGACATATTTCCTCTGATTGCGACCAGTAGCCGCTCTTACGTAACCTTAAGACTAATCGCATTAGCAGTGATACAGTACCACACTCGATGATTATCACCAACTGGCATGAAACAGATATTCACACCTGTTACACTGGAAAAAAGTGGTTGGGAGAAGCTGCAGCAAATCAACCACTTTTAACTTTTATTGATTGATTTTTTGTTTTTTAATCTTAATTTGATGCTCGATCAGTTCTTAACTAGTAAAAAGTGAAAAAATTTTAGTTATTTTGCTACTAATCAATTCTAATAATTGTATCATTTTAATATGTTTTTTCTTTATTTTTAATTATTTAAACAATACAAATCAAAACAATTTCATCTTCTTTAATGCTGGCTCTATTTCTGGGTGATGGTCATTTTCTGAACCACTTTTCCATTTCTGGATCACAGAGAGCTGGAACCAATCACAGCAACTCTTGGTCACATACTGAAGGCGGGGCACACATTCTAATTTGATAGCCGACCAATCACAGAGCAGGACGCAGAGACACAAGCTCTTACTCAAACCAATGGCCAATGTTTAACAATACCAGTGGACACACACACACGCGCGTGCACACGCACTAATGGAAAGAATGTTTTATTGGGATTCTCAGCTCAAGGATTGTAAAAGCTAAAGGCTCAATGTGTTGGAATTTTCTCTCAAATTGTGATTCCATTGTCAGTTCGATCTCTCCCAGCTATTGATTTGTTATCTTCACTCTTTTTAGAGCACGAGAAATGAAATTATGTTTTTACTCACTCTCAGCACTAAAACCAGCTTTTCTAAAACCAGCAACTACCCATAATAATCTGCAGAGGCGTGTGGGGTTAAAACACGTTCTGCACCACAGAATTTGACATCTCACCAAAAAATAATAAAAAAAAAAGATTCATCATTCGATCAGATAAAAAACAGAACACACTCAGAATCAAGATCAACCGTTGCCAAGATCAAGAGAACATCATAATTTGTATAACCTCAGCTATTACATAGGAAACCGTACGTAAATAAGAAAAACAGATAACCTACTTTGCTTTTGCCTCTGCGTCTTCACAGCCTTTGTTAGAAACATCGTCGAGACCCCCAAGAAGATGCTTGTATGAGCTAAGAATCAAACACAGATGCATTAATGTCACAGACTCAGTAAAAGGCCTCATGCGTCTTCATTTCCCTGAGAACCTTTCAGCAAAGTCTACAAGGATATAGTTTAAAGCCGAAAAATGGAAAAGTTTTAATGTTGTTGAAAATGTCGACTCAACTAGAGAACATTTAATGAAGCATATTTTCCGAGATTTGTTTGTAGTTGTTTGATGTACAAATCATCAAATGTTTTATTACTTATTTTTTTTTATTATTATTGTTTGTATTATTATTATTATTATTGATATTATTATTCATGTAATTATTTTATTTATTTATTTTCAAAAATTTAGATTTTTTTAATATAACCTACATTTCACATGTCAGCTCTACGTTTAAAATAACATAACACTGAAATGTATGAGCTTTGTTCATGTCATTGAAAAAATGTTTCAAATTCAAACACAAAAGTTGTGCAATGTATACAAATAAGTTTCACTTGTCTCAAACGTTTAAGATCTCTTAGACTTATATTTTTTAGTTTTTACTGTATTTTTTACTGATGTATAAACTGTACATATATACATATACGCATTAAATATATATATATATATATTAAAGTCGAAAAAGAAGTAGTGTTAAGGTAGAGATATACAGTAAAAGTTGTCACATTTGAATTGTATTTTTCAAATGTAACATGCTTTAATCCCCATTCTTTTACATATTAAAATAGTTATAAAACTGTGTCTTATGTTTACAAAAGTAAAAACTGTAATATGATAACATATCGTAAATTATCTAAGCTCATTTGAGCAAAATAGCTTGAGTCTGGACTGTGTGTGTGTGTACGTGTGTGTGTGTGTGTACGTGTGTGTGTGTGTGTGTGTGTGTGTGTGTGTGTGTGTGTGTGATTCTCACCCATCTCGCTGGGATTATCCACACACGTGACACTTCAGCTATTTAGGTTGAGCTTGATTTATTGACTTCTATAAGAGTCTAGATAAGCGCTTCAAACCCACAGATTCGGTCTCTCGCTCGCACAGAGATCAGTGTCACATACACAGATGTTTGATAAACTGCAAAACCCGGACAGGATTAAGACTGCTGGAACGTGCCTGGCATTTGTGAAAAGGGAAAGTTCCACGTCTAAAGTAAGTTAAGGTGAAGGTGATACAGTATAACTCACTCTCTGTCGATCACAAGGCAAGTGACGCTCTCTGCAGCGATGACGTTCGCTGTTCTGATGTCCTCCCTGTTCAAGACAAAGATGGAGAGAAGCACTTAGCATCAACCAGAAATAAAGAGTAAATATTTCTTTAGTAAATAATCAAAAAAAGCACAGTGTTTGTATATGTGTATAACATTAGGAATCTATGATACTAACACGTAAATAACACATTAATTCATTATATATATATATATATATATATATAATATCATCTTATTAATACACTAAATTAATACAATACAAATTTTCTAATACAATAAAATAATTATATCATTACTATTAATAAATAATTGTTTTATGTTTATGTCTACTATTATTAGTAAATATTAAATATTATAACTGGTATTTCATTATAACATTAGTAATTTTAAACTTCAATTTTGATAAAACATATAGAAGAAATCATATACTGTACATATGTGTGTATGTGTAAATATACTGTTTGTATATACTATATAATGTGTGTATACATACAATAATTTACAGAATTAATAAATAACATACACTAGTTTATATACATGTACAGTATAAACAAATAAGAATAAATGTACATTGATCATACACACACGCGTGCGCACGCACACACACACTGCATGTCTTATGCATTAATACGCAAAATCTATAATACAATTACAGTACATACAGTAGTATAATTTTACACTAAATTTTACAAAAAAAAATTACATTTTACAATTGTAAATAATGTCATTTTATATAGCAGGAGTGAAAAAAAAAGGACAAAATGTAACCGTAAGTATACAAACATTTGATATTGATCTGCTAATATAATTTGAATGATTATAATGTGAGAAGCTGGTGAAGAGTAAAGTTGTGATCGTGCCTCAGAGACGTCTGCTTCTCGTCCTCCTCACTGTCGCCCCAGTCACAATCATCAGAGACGGAATCCCAGTCTGAACTCATGATGTCCTGCGTCTTTGTTCCGACTGGCTGATCTGAGCGCGACTCTACCATCTCATCAACCGCTACGACACTGTTTGTCATCCTTCCACCATTAAGGAACCCTCACCTACGAAGCCCTAGTGGATTCTACAAGAGAGGATGCTATTGCTGACCCACACGCTCAATGACTGTTTCTAGCACGCGACGACTGATCCGTGTCCACTTGTACCAGCGGAGGTGAGAATTCCTCACAACATGTCACTCTAAACCCGTCCCAGCCCTAACACACAATAACACTGATGCAAAGGTCACAGCTGCTGTGCTTGACCAGACAGTTTGAGGAGAATCTTCTGTCATCACTCAGACACCCAAACACTTTTTTCGTTCTATAGAGTAGTTTGGATTGGTCATGGTCTTTTTCGGCCATTTTTAACTCAACACGCTTCATCTTAATGAGATTCAGGGCTGTCCATTTCTTCTTTATCAGACGGTTGACTTACTAGTTGATGTTACGTTTCATGTTCCGTGTTGGCTTTAGTGTTCTAACAGATAACTCAACAGGCTTTTCGATGACACTGTGGAATCATGGGAGATTCAGTTATGGTAGAAAAACAGCCCCACAGCCTGACGCTCCAAGCACCATGTTTCACTGTCGGTAAATTATTTGTTTCTGTCTTTGGTTTACAGCAGGAATGTCTTCAACGCTGGGGTTTCAATACGTAATTCAATTTTGGACTCATGGAATAACGAGCATTATTTTAGAAGTCCGGCCTCAGTGCTCCTCTTCAATCGTTTTCAATGAGTTTAACATGAGTGGTTTCTTTGTAGAGACATCCACTTCAGGTGGTGGTAGCTGTTTTGAAAGTTCTGCATTTGTAGACTCTCTTCCAGACAGTGGAATAGATGATATCAAACTAAACTATCTCTTACTGGACCAGCCATTTCTGTTTTGTTTTGTTCTGAAGGTATCTTACATTTTATTTGGTGAGCCTCTGACCGAGATTTAGAATAGGAAGGAAAGTGGTCCAGGATTCAAACCAGCAAATCTTTTGGTTGTGAGTCAAACTCTTTAACCACTCGTTCCACTCTCTTACTCTCTCGGACTCTCGGTACAACTATCTAACCACTCTAACCAGTCTCATTCAAAATTCTGTCATGATCTCAAATTATGAACAATGCAGAGGCATTTCTGTAGAAAAACAAATGTTTATGAGATGCTTCTTCTGTGTATTCATATAGATTGATTACTAAAACGATTGTCTGCTCACTGTATTGTTGTAATCAAAATTAAATTACCAAATGTATTTTGTGGTTTTTAAAGGGTGTCCTAATTTTTTTACACATATACAGATAAAGAAAAAACCTTGGCAAAATACTTTACAAAAGTCCACAAGGAAGTTCTTATCTAAAAATTCACAAACGTTGACTATTTTTTATCCGGCAGATAACCCTCCATTAAAAAGCGTCTGTATTACATTCACAAAAATCGGACCTGTCCCACAAAATAAAATTATCTCACTGATCACATTTCACGGCCAAAATACCTTAGAAGACCAATTAAATGCTTTTAAAATGTACTTATTTTCCTCTAACAAACTCTCTTTGAAATTCTTGAGAATTTGAGACGGAGAAATGGTGTGACCAGAAGTCAAGTATAGCCACTAAGTAGTGCACCTAAGTAGAGCGCTGTAGTAAAGACAGCATCTCCTCAAGCCTTTAATTGGTCTCTGGAGATCAGAGCCACCGTGTAAAATGTTCTGATCTCCAAAAACGTGGCCCGTGTTTCAACTGGATCACAGCTCGCAGCAGAAGACTGCAGGGCCGGACACCCGATACGTGGCACGCTCTCCGGATCACTGTCTCCTAGTAACAACCAAACGCAGCCTCATAATCCGGAATAAACAGTCTCCTTAATATAGAGATGAACACAAAACCACCAGATGATTAAGGATATCTGAAAAGGTGCATTTTCCCAGGCTCTACAGTTTTACGCCAATTCAAAAACGGATTTTTTCAAAACATGTTGTTTTTTACAATACAGGGGCATTTTGTGTTTTAGCAACAAGACCTTCAAAACCATCTTCAAAATCAGTGAATGAAGGTTTGATGAAGATGCTTGAAGCAACTATAAAATACAGACTCACAATTGTAAAAAACAGCCAATCCACTTCATTCCAGATCTGATCTTTCAAACCAGTGCATTTACAAAAAATTAAATAATAAAAAATAATTATTCAATTATCTTATCCTATTATGGATATGATCTAGACTAGCTTCTAACAGCCGCTTCCTTTAGTTTGTATAGGGTAAAGAAAGTGTGAAGCGCCTGAAGACGACACATCTGAAATGTTTACGACTGCAAGGTCACGTGTTTGCTCTGTAAACGCAGACACATTAAACATTAAATTGAACTTTTTCTAATTACTCGGGTACTTTTAGAAACGTACACCAGGGGGCGCTCCACTATTAAATGTATGCAACGTGCAGGGAATTTCATAGATATAATGTATATATGTATGCATTGTATCGATAGATGTAGCGCTAATATAGTCAAAAATAATCTTTTTTTTAATCACTGATTATTACCTTTATTAATCCATGTTATTACAGTGTTCTATTACAATAATCAATCCTGGTCTTAATGAGCATTTCAGAATTGTTATACGCAATAATGTTTTAATTATTATGTACAAACTTTGCGATTAACAGGGACGGAGAGAGAGAGAGAGAGAGAGAGAGAGAGAGAGAGAGAGAGAGAGAGAGAGAGAGAGAGAGAGAGAGATGGAGATTTTGCGATGAATGTAAGGAGAGTGTGAAGCATTCTTTTACTTTACAGTCATTTGGCAGACGCTTTTATCCAAAGCGACTTACAAAAAGAGGAGCAAGTGAAGCAATTTGTCTCCAATAGGCTACAGTAGATGTCTACACAGGCTATATAGGGAAACTTATAGACAGAAAACAGCATGACAGTCAACAAAAACAGTGAACACAAGACAAAGTTTTTTTTTTTTTTTTTATCATATGTATGTATAAAAACAATTTGCTGACACTGAAACATCCATTTTCCATCTATACATGCAAAACCATTTTCTAAAGTTTTTTTTTTTTAATTCTTTTTTGTAAATTGTTTTTTCTTGGCCTCAACGCTGGATTGGAGGTTAACCAATCACAGAGTGGGAGACACACCCACACACAAACAAACACACACACACATGGACAATTCACCAAACTCCAATTCTCCTGAGGCATGTTTTTGAACAGTGGGAGGAAATCGGAGACCTGGAGGAAACCCACGCAAGCCCAGGGAGAACTCCAAGCAAAAAGTCGCCCAATCTTGAACAGAACCCACTCATTTTAAAGCAAAAACGCTGCCCACGTAAAAAAGACGTTTATTTTATCGTTTGTCTTATTCAAAATTGTCAGTTGCCTGATAGTTTTGATCGTTTCTAAAATGAATAAATAATTAGGCTAGAAAAATAAATTTGAAATTTAAAATAAAAAGTAATAAATCTTTGCCATTCAGGCAATTTGGTCCATCTTAACCTAATAAATCTCTTCATTTATCGCGCAGACCACGCAGCATTCATTTAAACCTTAAATGTGTGTGTTGAGCAAAATGCATTTCATTTCCTGTCGGGTGTTGAGTGTCAACACGTTCCAAGTCTCACCCTTGCAAGGCTTTCTCCCCAAACGAGTCACCTTTTGCCAGAGAGCGCAGATAGACGGGTTCCTGGCTGGGACAGTCCTCTCGAGTCACCGTCACCTGAGAACAGAGGAGAGTGTGAGAACAAGCCGAGAAGATGATGTTAACCCCAGAAACCTTCTTACCTTCCCTTTACTGATGATGAAAAACGTGTCTCCTCTGGCACCCTGTCGAATGATGTAGCTGCCGTCCTCATAGTGTGTCTGCGTGTGTGAAAAAACAACGACAAGTCAACGTAGAAATAAACACCTTAACGTCAAAGAGCATCGTCTTTTATTATTTCAATATTTATGTTAAGAACTATTAAAACAAATTGTAGTTCAACTGTAAATATTCGGTATATTTTTTTTCTAACTGTAATACGAGGGAACAGAGACTGACTCTCAAATTTGAAACACTGAATTATACAGACCCCCCCCCC
>CM051501.1:29127482-29193081 GCA_028031935.1 Paedocypris micromegethes | reverse complement strand
ACACACACACACACATTTATATCATGGAGGGGTCTCACTACTGATTTACATACAAAACAACAAGTTTCATCCCTCCTCACTGTAACCCGACGCATCAAAATATTGCTCTTCCCCACACCCTTTAACAGTTATAACCTCTGCCTTAAAATCCCATCTTGATCCTCAAACAGATCTTCAAAGTTGTGTGGCCCTAGACTAAGACCCCACAAGTGCCCATAGAGCCCCACTTTGTGCGAAATGCAGGAACACACACACACACACACTATGATTAGTCAGTTTTGATTTGAAATTCTTGTAAAAAGGTTTATTCAGAAGATTAGTGTATTGTGAGTGTGTGTGTGTGTGTGTGTGTGTGTGTGTGTGTGTGTGTGTGTGTGTGTGTGCACAATTTGTTAATCTGTCAACAAAACATAATATATCCTCCTCCCATTTGTTTTAACCGTTTAGGTAATGAATGATCCTCGCCTACTTTAGTTGCTGTTAAAAATCATAGGGCAGCAATTGCGTGAGTGAACCGAATTAGGAGGTTATCGAATTAGAAGATGAAACTGCATTGCTAGCTGAACGTAATTGCGCGATAACCAAAAGGAATCAGGAAAAAATATGTTCCGCGCCATTTTAAAATCTGCAGTAAAATTAAACCACAAAATCCAACCACCTCTAACAGTGTGATTGCAGTATTATGTGCGCACACTTTATTCTATTGCCGCTAAAGCAAGTTCTCTGGGGTCTTCCACGACCCAGTGACATCACAAGGGGGTTGCGCCCCACTGTTTGGGACGCACTGATTTACACACATCCATTATCTTCTACTTATCTGAGGCAAGATCGCACAAAATTTCCTCTCAACATTCCCTTGTTCTTCTGGTTATTCTCCAGATGTAGCATGGCTTTCAAGAAGAAGAAAAAAATCCACCTCATAAAAAAAGAAAATCCACCTTATTTGACTCTACCTAATGTGGAGTAGAAGCAGCTCTACTTTCAAGACTGCTTCTTGGGAGACCCAGTCACAAGGTCTGAGTAGTGTAGGGATTTCATGTAGCTGCAACATTGTCGTAGCTGCCAAATCCCAGAACATTTTGTCAATCTCTCATTGCTTTTTTGAAAGGTTTGAGATCTGGTGACCTGGAAGGCCATTTCAGTAGAGTGAACTCATGGTCATGTTCAAGAAACCAGTTTGAATTGATTATCGGCGCATTATCCTGCTGTTAGGCATCAGAAGATAGTACACTATTGTCATGAAGAGATGGACTTGATTAGCAACAATACTCAGGTAAACACAATGTTCAATTGGTAATAATGGGCCCAATGGGTAGATACCGTTTATTTTCTATTTTTTTCTGTCCCATTTAAATCAGCAAAGTTGCTGCCGTGTTAAAATGCAGGTTAGGAAAGGATCTGTTTAGTTACATACATGTACATTTACAATTCAAAATCGTTCATAGAGTGGATGCAGCTTATATACAGGTGCAGCTTATAGTCCAGAAAATATGGTATACAAAATATGTAAATATAGTAACATAATGTTCTAACCCAAACGCTTGTTAAATCATGCAAAAACTGTAATTTGTGGCAAGTTTAAATGAATCCTGTTTGGTACTTCAACCGGCTTTCTTATAACTTAAGGGTAAATATATAAGTCGTCACAGGATTTTAATTACCAGGTTTACACACACACACACACACACAGACAAACACACACAGACAAACACACACACACACACACACACACACACACACACACACACACACACACACACACACACACACACACACACTATAAACTACAAGCTCCCATATTTTCATTTTACACCATTGAGTACACAAGCATGTAAAGTCATGCATGTGTGAATGAAATGAAAGGTGTTTTACCTCTTCAAGAACATCAGCTAGCTTGCTGAGAACTTCTTCTGGAAGACCCCGGAATGTCGCAACACTGTTGGCGAAAGGAACCCAACACCATGATTTAGTAAATCCAGCTCAGTCTCTGCAACTTTTTATCACATTGAGAAATTTAAGGGTGAGACTTACATTTTATCATTATTATAAGATACAAAAACGGAATTGGCTGTTATTCAATTACTAAACAAAAGTGCAGAAAAAAAACAGTAGACAAATCAAGGAATCATTTAAGTGGCAATATTATCAAACATACATTTTAAAGAAACAAAGAAATGCTTCACATTTTTTTTTTTTTGCTTGCGAACTTCACAAATTAGTTTGAAGCATTTTTTTTTCCATTTTCATAAATGTTATTTTTTGACCCTTACTCTGATTGGCTGGTGAGAATGTGATTGGCAGCTCTTGACCAGGAAGTGAAGACCAGTTTAATGAGCGTATAAACACATAAACTCTTTTTTAGATTCAAAGCAATCTAAATTGGAACATATTTGTTGTCGTAGTATTTGTCCTTTTGCAGTTCTGAAAGTTCACCTAACTATTGCGGTCCTTATATGTGTGCATACATGATTTCACATTAAACTTGAGTGAACACAAAACTTTAGTAAACTTTAGTAAAGAGACTTGTCACTTTATACACACAGTTTAAAAAAAACTGTTATTCTGAAGTAGTCTGATGTCTTCACACCAAAGATTGTTTTTAAATTAAGGAATTTTCACCAAGAACACTTTATGTGCTGCACCCACGTGAAACAAGTCAAAACACAAACAATCTGAAACGCACGAAAGAAAATGTAAAAGTATTTTTTTTTCTTTAATATTTACGTTTGATATTTTTTGTCAATCTGATTCCATAATAAGTTTAACAAACCCAACTGTTTTATGTATTATCTGTATTATTAGCACTAAGATTCAGCTCTATGGTTTCTTAATGTGCTTTGGTTTTGCTACTAGCTAACATCCAGAGCATCAGGCCCTTGACCTCGAGTAAAACAACACCAAGATCTCAATCCCCACAATTCTCCATTTCTAAACACATCTGTTCTGTGCTGCACAATGGAGTTAGCATCTGGCTAATCTGTGTACACTGATCTCATTAGCCACACAGTTCTGAAACTACCTAGACTACATAATAAAAGCTACTCTAAATGAATCATGGTCCGCAGGGAAGGCTTCTGATTGGTCCTAAGGGAGCGTATAATGCCAGTAATGACATCTGTGTGTGTCTGTCCGAAGCCCAAACAGGTTTATGCTAGCGGTCCATACTTCACTCTGTGAAAGAAATGATACATACATCATACATCAATACCGGCTCGAAATATGAATATTTCACACGCCATGAAATATTCAAAAGCCCATTAAAGTTTCCTGTTACAGTTCAGCATACTGTAAGTCTGCAGCGGAGAAACAACGGTTTTTAGTTTCCTCCAATACACATTCACTTTGCTTGCTGTGACTCTCAGATTCGCAAAAGAAATAATGATACAACTGAATTATATACTGTGGGTCACCAGCTCGAAGACAGTTTGAGCGCCACTCGCCTTTTTTTGACAAGAAATAGCAATTATAAGGAACGTAGAATTGTCCTTAAGCACATTTCCGTTGAAAATGTTGAAGGTGGAAGGTTGGTGCACGTCTTGCTTTTGGCCTTTCTCAGCTGACACGAGCTCCTGCGCAACACCATCATACCCGCAGGCGGAATTCATCTGCGTTTAGCCGAGTGTTTCTATTCAATAAAATATTTATCTCACAGATTGTTTACAGTTACAGTTCATCAGCATTCCATGTAGAACACAAACATTACAACAGCGTAATTACGTGACAATGTGTCTGCTATCATTGACACACACACGCACACACCAACCCACACACACACACACACACACACACAATTTTGCAGAGAAATCTCATTCTAATCTCATCCTTTGCAGATAAATCTCCCCTAAAACCCCTTCTTCACCCTCAACCTTCAAATGTGTGGGGACCATAAGTCCCCACTTTGTTATAAAAACCTAGTATTTTGGGTCACAGTTTGGTTTAAATATGAAAACACACACACACACACACACACACACACACACACACACACACACACACACACACACACACACACAGACAAAGATGCAAATACATGTTCAGGTCTCACTATTGACCAAACTTAACTGTATTTTCAACTCTAAAATCCCTTCTTCACACTTTAACCTTCAAATGTGTAGGGCCCAGACAAGGTCCCCACAAGTGACCATAGGAATTATAGAAATGTAGAATTTTGGGACACACACACACACACACACATAATTCTCAATGGGGTCTCACCATTGACCAAACTCAAATGTATTTTCAGCTCTAAAATCCCATTCTGACCCTTAAACAGGCCTTCAACATTGTGAGGACCAGACAACGGTCCACAGAAGTGCTCTTGGGTCCACAATAAAAAAAAACCTAATATTTTGGGCCCCACTTATATATACAGACATATTTATGAAAAAAACAAGCACACACATAAACACACATTAACACACTTGACTAATGTAATGAGGACACAGTATTACATCATCATTGCATCAGTGATAATTCCCTATTATCAGTGGAATTATCTCAGTCCTGAATATTAATGCACGTCAGTTTCACATATCCGCGTTCACTCTGTTTATGTTGATGGTTGGTAGAACGAAAGATTATGAAGGATAAAATGAGTTTAAAGGCGCAAAATAAGAGTTAATGTTTTATTCCGTTGCAAAGTCTTTCAAGAAACCTGTCTCTACAGCTTTGATCTTTAAAGTCGTCGATGGAATTGCACTTTTCGGCTTGGTTGAAGCCCCCAATATGGCAGGATTCTGTCTTTATGAAGTCAAATTCACCCTTTGCTCTTTTCGCCTGGTGACAATATGCAAATGATGGCGGTAGATGAAGAAAGACACCGACGTGATGAGAAAACCGCTCACCTTTTTAATAACTCCATGTATTCTGCATGTTTGATGAGTCCGGTCCTCATCATGATGGTCTGGAAGCACTGTCTGTCGATCGCCCATAACTTCACACCGGTCACGGCTGAAACACACCAGACCAAATAAATCGGTGTCTGAAATATTCTGTATTCATGTCAGCAACAGATTTTTAGTTTTTTTATAATTGGACTCTATAACACAGTAATGCAGTGACACACTTGTTACTCAACGTTTTGCACTACTCACAGTTGATTACACTATTGTATTTGTACTGTTGTATTTTTGCAGTTGTTTTTTTCTCTTCCTTTTATCATTATTGCAAAAATTGTCTTTACTTTCGTCATTTAATTTTTTTTCTGTTGGTGTTTTATTCCCGTGGTATTTAATGACCTTGTTTGAGAAACTGCTTTTTGTTTTTTTTTAATAAAGTTAATCTTATCTTATCTTATAATGGTGAAGATAAACTGGACTTGACTAGATCGTTTAGACAGGACTTTACTAGAGCATTTACACAGGACTTGACTCAACTAGATCAGCTAAACTGGACTTGACTAGACTAGATTAGTTAAAATGGACTTGGCTTGACTATCTAGGGTTAGGGTTAGGGACATTTACACAGGACTTTACTAATCTAGATCAGTCAAACTGGACTAGACTAGACTAGACTAGATCAGTTACACAGGACTTGACCAGAATCATATCTTATCTTATCTTATAACGGTGGTGGGAAGTTTATTCTAGCTGGAAATGCTTCAAATCCATTTCTATTACACTTTCTTAGCTGTTTGTAGAATTTCCTTCATTTCTTTATTTGTCACGGAATGAAGGTCAAACTCACACCTTCTGGCAAGTGTTTTTTTTTTTTTTTAACTTAAGACCTACATAAACTTTATTGTTTCCTTTTAATGATTTTCTTCTCAGGATTAACGTCAAACACAAGTATAATTTCATGTAATGATACGAAATGAAAGCAAAGATTCAATAAAGAGAATACAGTCAGCACTCAAGTTCAAGGCCCAGTCGGGGTTCTTTCTGTGTTCAAGTGGGTTTCCTCTGGGCTTTCAGTATCAAACTCTACAAAAACATGCTCAGGTGAAAAATACGGAACATTCTGGAACAAATGATCATATTTCTGTGAGAAAAAATAAACAAATCATTGAGAATGTAAACACCCAAAGTTTAAATTCCCTGCGGTCCAGAGCTGCTGGACTCCAGCTCCCAATGACCTAGAAATGAAAGAAGTTTCATCTAAAGGAGATGAAAAGTAAAACGAGTGTTTGTACATCTTCACATCCAAACTGCTACAATTTACATAATAGTATTTTCCTGGTATAAACAGTAAAAATATGTATCTAACGGCTAGTGTCATCACAGTCACTAGCTGCAGTATTTATCAGATTCTCAAACAAAACTGACCTTGAACGAGAGAAACTCTGCAAACCTCGTCTCAATATATACAGCACGTACAACGGCTGGAACGGAGAATTCAAATGATAGCGATAAACAGAAAATCCCAGCTAAATATTTATAAATAAATCTGTAAAAGTTGCCAGGCATCACGTCATCAGCAATGGAAAAATGCCGAAGCCGGGAGCGAAGTGACCCTCTCCTGTAATTCACGGTGTAAAGCTGGAGTTGAGATGATGGACAGATCAACATCGTCTTCTATATATATGGTTAACAGAGGATGTTTATCTGGGGAGGGTGAAATACACTTGAAATAAAATCGAAAAAGGTGAAAATCAGTCAGTTAAAAAATTAAAACACACATTTTTTGTTCTCAAAAAGCGGCATTAGCATTAAACAGGTGGATGAGAAACCAAAAACGGTGCCTATGGAAACCTCCCCCGGCGGTGAGGAAGAATAATCAGGGACCACTGAGGCATAAATAAACAGCGAGCTGTTTTGTCTGAACGCCGCCACTGACTCACCTCACGCAGGGGAATTCATCTGACTTTATGATGGGCTCAAATCTTTGAATAGACGCAAATAACAAACGAGAATAAACAGCTTTTCAATTCATGAGACGAACCCACGAATCCATTGGCCCACAGAAGATCAGCGAGCGTTTACGAGCAACAGTTGACTTCAATTCACAATGAACTGTTTCCATATCGACATGTCCATAACCCGTAAAGTTTTGTGAACTCTGCGATTCGCTGAGACAATGGAAAGCTACATTACACATTTGCTGGATATCTATGGACATGCAGCAAAGAAATAAAATAACACAGTACTATTAGTGTGAAGAAAATAATAAAGCCTGTCTATGGGTAAGATACACTTAATTAATGTACACAAAAAATAGGGATAGCAAGCAAGACTCGGCATTAGCTATAAAAGTTCAAATTGGCTTGACTCAACTAGAGCATTTACACAGGATGTGACTCGTCTAAATCAGTTATACTGGACTTGACTAGACTAGATCATTTACATAGGACTTGACCCAACTAGATCAGATAAACAGGACTTGACTAGATCATTTACACAGGACTTGACTAGACTAGACTGGACTAGATCAGTTACACAGGACTCAGCTCAGCTAGATCAGTTAAACTGGACTTGACCTGACTAGTCATTTACACAGAACTTGACTCAACTAGATCAGTTACACTAGACCTGACTAGGCTAGAATATTTACACAGGACTTGACTAGACTAGAACATTTACACAGGACTTGACTAGACTAGACTAGACTAGACTAGATCAGTTACACAGGACTCAGCTCAACTAGATCAGTTAAACTGGACTTGACCTGACTAGTCATTTACACAGAACTTGACTCAACTAGATCAGTTAAACTGGACTTAACTTGACTAGAGCATTTACACAGGACTTGACTTGACTAGAATAGTAAAACTGGACTTGACCTGACTAGATAATTTACACAGGACTTAACTAGACTTGATCAGTTACACAGGACATGACTCATCTAGATCAGTTAAACTGGACTTAACTAATCAGAGCATTTACACGAGACTTGACATGATTTGAATAGTTAAACTGGACTTAACTAATCAGAGCATTTACACGAGACTTGACATGATTAGAATAGTTAAACTGGACTTGACTTGACTATATAATTTACACAGGATTCACAGGACTAGAGTCGACTAGTATGGAATCAGATTAATGCCAAAGAAATTCAGCGTACATTTCTAAGAAACAAACAAAAATGCTTCACTTTTTTTTTTTGCTTGCAATCTTCACATTTTTTGTTTCAGATTTTTTTCGTGCGTTTCAGATTTTTGCAATTGGAGTTTTGCCACTACTTTCACCTGGTGGCGACTCTTACTCTGATTGGCTCGTGAGAAAAGATTTCCTAGCCACTGTAACTTTGTTGCATGCTCACTGCTAGTAGTTAAAGTAAATGTCATAAGCTGTTTGAAACTTTATATAGACTACGTATATTAAAATATACTTATTTGGTCTGTTTATTTTGTACAGCAGCGTTGGGACTGTGTGTGACTGTGAAAAATCCTTTTAAAAATGTTCTCTCTCAGTTCGTCAAACCGTTCTGTGACTATGACTTTCAAAGGACAATTTTCTTTAATAAATAATATACAAATTTAGAGTCTCAGATCAGAGAACTTGTCACTGACAAACTGAAAGTCTCAAAGGCGTTAGTTTTATACTTTCTGTGGCTTACTTTTTATATTATTTTTAAAAGCATGATGATAAACAACTGATTGACTGAGTACGGTGCAACCTGGGAAGATAATATTCCAAACCAAAAACAAGACTTTATCCGGAGGGAGAAAAACACGCTTTATGAAACGTATTTTCATAAATGATGCACAAACTGTGGAAGCAGCGAGAGTGATGTAGAATAAATCAGATTATGTTTAGTGCCGTGTCTGACAGACTTTATCTTCATGTCACTTTCACCTGGGAAGAAAAAAGAGATTTTGTCTCCAGGATATGAAAGAAAAAGGAGATATTCATGAAAAACAACACAAAAGCATCTTTGGGCCACACAATGTGGAGACAGTCAGGCCTGCTCGGTTTATCATGTGAGGGAACGTCATTCAGGAGAAGGTGACTTACTGTCTAAAACACCCTCCTGCTGATAGATATTAAAGACGGGGAGGAAAACTGCTCCTGTTTAGACGCCTAATGACATTCAGCCCCATGGCAGACCACCATCCACAACTCAACAACATCCACCACCTACACAACTGCCGACATATGCTCAGAAAGATTCCGCGGGATAAAAATTAAGCAGTTTCAACAAAATCCTTCCCTGAAGCTCCACTAATGTGTAATAAAGCAAGCCCACCCCGCTTCAAAATCACTTCATTATTATGATTATGCAATATATGTGGCTTTATTTGTTTATTTTTTAAATTCTGAACATTTTGTGTCATGACTCGTAACATAAACGCACATATTTATGTGTGTGTATACGTATACACTGATGTTTTTATATACAATTAAAAATATATACTGAGACTGCACTATATATATATATATATATAGTACATATATATATATAGTTTTTATACAGTACATATAGTATGTGCATATAAAAACACTTTTGTATACATAAAAACATATTAATGAAAGCTTTACATTAGAGAACAACTGAAAATGATTTCATTAAAATAAATTATACAATTGTGTGTACTTCTGTATCCATATGCATACAAGTACTTTAATTTGATATGGCGTGTCCAAACAACAAAATCCTTTCAGATCGAAAGAAGATCAAACACAAGTCACTTTAGAAAGAAGATGGTGCTGCTGCTGTCAGACATGGAAAGACATCAAAGCGCTTAGAAAAACAGACTTGATGCAACTAAGCAAAGAATGTCAAAACCTGTTTAAAATCACCCCATGGCTTCATTAGAAGAGCTGGTGTTCGCAACACCACAGGTGATGGGTTTGATTCACAGAAATAGCAAGAAAAGAAACTTCAAGAAAAGTTGCTTTGAATAAAAGTGTTTTTTAAAAGGAGAACTGCAATTTTAATGATGATGATGATGATGATGATGATGATATCGATGATTTGTAATAATAAAATAAAAAATGTTGCATTATGTATTACTTTATTCTACTATTAAAAGACAATAAAGAAAAAAACTTAAAATCATTGCAGTTTGTGTTTCCCTGACAACAGGAAAAGACAGAGTAAATGCATGAATGTGTTTGTAATGTCGTTACAAATTATTTAATTTATAAATGAATATTTTAAGTTAACTATTACGTAAATAAATCAAACACGACTAAAACAATGAATTATGCAAGAATAATTTTCATAATAATTATAGTAATAATAATAATAATAATAATAATAATATAAATATAAATATAATATAATATAATAATATAATATAAAATTGTGTTTTGTTCCAAATGAATGAGTCCAAATTGTGATAAATACTAATTACTGTATTAGTCACAATTTAATTGAAATATCTAGTAGGATTTTGATCTTTGCTTTGCAGCTTTGAGTTACAATTGTATTAGACCATGATAAACAATGAGTTAAAAACACAATAAAAAGAAACAAACAAACACGATGGAGATAATTGCAACATAATGACATATCCGAAATATAGAAAACGTTAAAATCCATATGGAAATTCATTTCAAGCTAAATTCCCATCGCTATTAAGCCACAAAAGGGATTGTTCTCCCTACACAAAAACTCTCCAGATCCATCCCATCAGCACCGAATGAACATCTGAATAGATGCTGTGTGGTTCCAGGATTCTCAGGTAATATTATTCATGAGGGAGAGAAACACATCAGCGCCGCGGCCCGATCAGACACATCATCCCTGCGTGTATCTCACCCATAACGCTCCGGGTTTAGGAGGCTCAGACACTTTTGCCTCACTCAACACACACTTTCATGTGATGAGACATAATCTCTGCAGCAAGACTTTAATGAAGCCTGAGCCCTATTAATTCTACCTAATGAATTTTTGAGCAGCCAGAACTCAGAAAAACACCGTCTCGGGTCCAGAATTGACTTTGCATTGAGCCAAATGAGCTTTTAGTAAAATGTTGTGTTAAACAGCAAATGGCCTTGATGCCAAACAAATATGAAAACTGAAAAGATAAGTGCAGCTCATAAATCCAGGCGTCTACAAAACTGATTACCATTTCTAGTTCAAAGGAAATTGACACAAACATTTGCTTTGTCTTGTCTTTCAATGATCACTTAATGAACATTTTTAAATACTTGTTAATTACGTGTGTGTATAGGCATGTATTAACCGAACTTACTCGCTTATAAGACTATTTTTCATTAAGATTTCGTGCTCGACTTATAAGTGAGGTCTACCAACATTGAAATGTTTTTCTTCCAACAAAATGTACAGATATTTCATCCTTGCATTACATTAACATTTATTATATAAATTAAATACATCCACATATGCGTTTGTTAAGAAATATGTAGACAAAACTGTCAAGGTAAGTTTAACAATTAAATTCATTAAACGTTTTATAAGAAATGTTTTATTAAATGTAAATACTGTACAGTATATTCATTTTTGATTATTATGTATGTTGTACATTCCATGAAGGCATTCTGTTTTTGAACTGGAGCAAACACATCAGATTAATAACAGAAAGATAGAGAGAGAGAGAGAGAGAGAGAGAGAGAGAGAGAGAGAGAGAGAGAGAGAGAGAGAGAGAGAGATTAATATTTAAAAGTGTTTGCTAACTCAAACAAATCTCAATGTTTTCATTCGAGTTTGTGAGATGCACTAGTCAACCAACAACTGTCTGAACGCAATACATGTTTTTTTTTCTGTTTTTATATGACACCATGTCAACACATGTGCTTATACTATAGTGACTGGCATGTAAAAGCCAATTCCCCTTTCATTTGTTCAAACAGTTTCTCTCATTTTGGTTGCAACTCATTTGCATGCAACCAAAAGATAGACAGATAAAACGACACTTGGACTGAATAAAGCAAAGAGAGTATTGAGGTTGAGAGAACAAGACAGACAGAAATATACCGATAAAATGAGAGAGAGAGAAAGAGAGAGAGAGAGAGAGAGAGAGAGAGAGAGAGAGAGAGAGAGAGAGAGAGAGAGAGAGAGAGAGAGAGAGAGAGAGAGAGAGAAAGAGAAACACCAAGACAGGCAGAGAATGTGAGGGGTAAGGACTGAATCAAGCAAAGAGAGAAAGAGAACGAGATAGAATAATAAAATGAGACCCTTTTTGCGAAAAACAAAGAGAGAGAGAATAATACTGAGATAAATAGATAGATTCTGCTGGACTTTGACAGAATAAAGCAGAAAGAGGGGGAGGGAGAAGGATGGAGAAAAAAGGACAGTGAAATATAGAAGGGAAAAAATTATAAATGACCAAAACAGAGAGAAACAGAAAGAGAGAGACAAAACGAGACAGAGACAGACAAAAAGAACAAGACAAAAAAAAATAAAGAGAACAAGACAGGCAGAGATCAAGCAGCGTCAATTGTGCAGTGAAACTGTGGTTTCTTTTCATGTTCATTTCTGTTCCATTTCAGTTCAACTGTTTGTTTCAGACGATCTTTCAGGAAAATAATGATGCAAATTGTTTGGCTTGTGTTCTGGGCGACTGAGAATGTTTCACCACATAGAAAAAATTGTCACGTTAGAGGATTTGAATGAATGTTGGTTAACACATTAAACGGTGTGTGTGTGTGTGTGTGTGTGTGAACTGACTTCTCACAGTGGCCGTCCTGGTGCAGTTGTACAGAATGGCGAGCTCTCCAAACACCTTTCCTGGTCCCATGGTGCACAGCTTCAGTCCTTCTTTAGTCACCTCAACTTTCCCCTCTGCAAAAAAAAAAAAAATCACAAATGTAAAACCATATACCGTATTTACACGAATATAAGCACCTCCCTGAATTTTCAGGCACAAAATACAAATTCCAAATAAATAAATGATTTACACTTCTATTCATTCTATACATTTCTAATTATTACGTACATTTTCTATTGAAAATATTATTTTTTCTTTATTTAACAAACCTAGCTTTTGACTCGCATCATTTCAATATCATTTTACTTGAATAATAGATAAAAAATAGTTGTTTCTAGTGATCAAAACTTCATTTCCCAGAATCCCAAGTTCCTCTCTGCCAATCCCAAGAACCTTTGCACCAGTCCGCGTAAGCGACTGCGTGAGGCCTGTCGAGCTCTTTGTTTATCTAACGCCGTGTGAAGAGAATTGTATCGAAGGATTATTTATCCTCTGTGCAGCGACCGAGCGTTTTGATTGTGTCACATTCCTTGGAATGCTCAGGAAACCAGCGTTTGTCATGTCATAATTCCTCATGTGTGTGAGTTTTATCGTGATTTACTAGTTCCAGCTGTTTCCTGTTTGTTGGAACCCTGTGTTTCTTTTATCATTCGCAATTGTTTTGTATGTTACAAACAAGGTATGTTTATGTTTTTCTGTTTTTATTTATGTAGCTTTACATTATGTCCACTCCTCAACTTAGAAGAATGAATGAATGTATGAATCACATCATATCATATCATATCATATCATATCATATCATATCATATCATATCAAAATCATATATTATTAGATTATTATCATATATTATAACAGTCTAATAAAAAGACAGCATGATGTGATACATATACATATACGAGGTTAAGACAATTCATCATCTTTAATTAGAATTGTAATTTTTCTCAGGAATCCAACACATTTTATAAACATATTTTATAACATATATAGCATACTGTAGTTAACAAATGTCGAGTGGGACATACAGACATCCACACATTCACACTCTAACATTAGCAAGTGTTTATACTCTAATTTTGCCGAACGCATGTTTTCATTGAGTCTCATTGAGCATGAATCTCATTGTGGTCGCCATTGCTGTGAAGAGACATTTAGAAAAAAAAATCTAGAATAAAACTTAAACCTGTTTATCTTTGGAGATTTAAATCAAATCTGTGTTTCTCCAAAAAACACAGACAATAGCAACAATTCTGGCCTTCGGGCTTTTTCTTCTCGACCCGATAAAAGTGATTGATGGGAAATAATGTGTGCAGCGCCCGACCGATGCCGCATCACGAAAGATTACGTATCTCATCTTTCAACGCGGCTTTAGCGTGACTGCACATTAAAACACACCTGTCAGCTCTCTGTTCCACACACTGTCTGTCGCAGATCTGTGTGCGCACCGCTGACATTTCCTTGTCACAGAGTGTAAAGTTTCAATTATTTTTACCACAACGCAACAATATTAGTCACATCACAGACAGAAACGCAGATTTCACTGCTTCGCAACAAACGCCAGAAAAGACAACTCTGACGTAAGATTTGTCAAGAGTGACAAAATACATATAACGTTTTTTTTTTTTTACAAATCTTCTGGGCATTGTTTGAAATAACCAACATAGCAATAAGTAGAAAATTTTCAATTAAAAACCGAGTTCATTTGCAACTAAAACCCAAGTTTAACCTCAAGTCCTGATGGCCACGTTTGTGTACTGACCTTCACAGAATTTTCCACCTGCTGTGTTAACCTCTGACGTGCTCAAGCAGATCAAACATGTTGTCGTGGTCTTAGACAAGTGTTTTCC
The DNA here is from genome assembly GCA_028031935.1 of Paedocypris micromegethes. NCBI lineage: Eukaryota > Metazoa > Chordata > Actinopteri > Cypriniformes > Paedocypris > Paedocypris micromegethes. The sequence goes on along the minus strand of CM051501.1, from coordinate 29,178,680 downwards.
GATTGTTGAACTTTGTAGTTTTAGAAAAAGTTGCGGAGAATAGAGCGGAAATGAATCATGTAAAAGAAATTATGCTTCATTTTACACTTATTCCGCTCATGAAAGCTCTACTAGCGAAGCAAATTTGAAAAAGAATATAATTTCAGAGCTCGGGTCTCTATAGGTTAAACATGTTTTTGGCTCCAGCAACTAGATGGCATCAACTAGATGAAAAAGAGAGATAACTCATATAAGAAAAAGAGGACAGAGAGAGTTGATGACACTTCCCTTCCGATAGACCATTTCATTTATCAGTCTTACTCGGCTGTGGCACACTTGCGAATCATTGGGCAGAATGACTTTCATGTGTCCTTGACCAAATCAATTTTGTTTCTGCACTCTTCACTTCCAGAAGGAAAATGTCCATGGGAATGGCAGGGAATGGTATTCTGGATACAATTTAATTTAACTATATTTATGAAGTGCAAACAGTCACAACTGCACATAAAAAGATAAACAAATTGTTTGATGCAAAAATTTCAGTAGAAAATGGACTAAGATAAGTGAACAAGTAGAAAGGACAGGCTAGGAAAACAAAACACTTTTGAGGAAAATCGAGAGAAAAAGATTAAGTCTCCCTCACATATTCAACAAGACTACGTTTAATTCAGAAAGAAATTAATTGGAATTGCTCTAAATATGCCAAAATTGAATAGACAACAAAAGTTTGCGTTTGCTTGAACCGAAAGAAGAAAATTAAATTCCAATGCAACCTGGAATTCAATTTGTGATGTCAATTTGTGAGGCCACAGAAATCAGCATCAGAATGCATACATTTATGCACGCGACACAGAGTCACGTGACTTATCTGACGTAAAGTTGTCCGTGGGATCTGCAGTTCCTTGACTTTTTTGTATTGGTGATTGCATTTTGGCACGTTTAGGATGCCCACCGCAACATAAACGGCATTGCAAATACATTTTGCAGACTTTATTCAAATTTTGTCTATAATATTATTCTAAACATTGCAGCATCATATTACAACTTACGAGTCAAAAGTTATTGCCAGTTGATCAAACGACACAAATTCCGGAACACGTATGTGCTGTATATGGTCACTTATAATCATCAGTTTATGAACAAGATTATGAACAATGCTTGACAGATTCGTATTCAACTAGTTTGTTATGAAAAGACAAAAAAACACGGACTAGTTCATTTTGGCTATATTTTTGGAAATCACGATTAAATAAGTTGTTATTTACAGCTGATAAATAATGCAATGTTTGTTGCAAATATAAAGAATTGTTATAAAGAACTACAGAGCAAAACACTATTTCCCTTCCTGTGAACTTAACTCTGTCCAGGACAAAGTTAAAATCGAGCAATTTTACCATTAAACATTTATTAATCATGGATCCCATATTGAATATTAAAAAAACACATTATATTGCTCCTTGATAAAAAATCAAGATATAAGTGAAACAAATACTCAACATTTACTTCAAATATAAAATATGTAAGTAATTTAATTTAAAACGTATTGTAAAGGATTTTGCAGGACAGATAGTTTAAGCCAAAATGAAAATGCAAAAATGCATCTATAAACTAATCACAAAAAACAATAACAACAATAACAAAAACTTAAAAAGTCATTTTGCAAAGCCAGATGTGCATTCCCAAAACAGGAAGCAATACCGTCCAAAATAATAACCTTTGCTTCCTCGTCTGTTCGAAACAGGAAACTGTGACCCCATGGGTCAAGGACATTGCTCTCAACAACTGATTACATTTCCCAAAAAACTTTTGAAGCCAAGATTAGAAATCGTTGAAAAGACACAGCAAACTTCACACAGCTCACTGATGGATGAGCATCTTCTCACAAACCTGTATTGTGATTCGGTCCAGATTATGAAGCAGGATGGTTCAGAGATGTCCAGCCACTGCCAGCGTTCAACTCAATGACCTGAAGCTAATAAACTATTAGCCATAATTCACTGAGATAAGAAGATGAGAAAGAGCGCGTGATAGAGATGTCCCTCTGACACACTAAACAAACATTAATAACTCAAAAGCAGATGCTAAATTATCAAACAGGTAGGAATGAAATAATGGGTGAAATGAAATAAAGCAGGCGGCAGATAAGACCACCGAAGACAGATATTAAACGATGGGAGATTAGTGTGTGTTTACATTGCAGAATGAGATGAACTGGGTGAGCGGAACATCTGAATGAAAATGAAAAAAAAAAAAAAAAACATTCAGCAGAATATAACACAGGGACTTGATTTTATCCTGCATGATCTGATTGGCTTGTGGAAAGTGTCACGTTTACAAATTTAGTAACACACGGTTGATGAACAGCATACTTGGAAATCTTACTTGAGTAAAATTACAGATACCTTACTGTAAAAATTACTCAAGTCACCAATTTCAAGATGACTTGAGTAAAAAAAAGTCGTATCACTGAAAAAAGTATCACTGTGTGTCACACAGACTAGACTTCTTCTAAAATGCTTTTCTTCCATAAAATCTTGGGGGAAATGTTTTCTGGCAAAACAAAGACGCAAGACATTCACCTTTACTGATGCAACCAAGATTTCTCAAAGGCTTAACTGCTTCAGTTATTGGATAACTGATCAATATCCTGGTAAATGTTTTGGTCAGTATACAATTATTTGCACTATTAATATCTGGATGCCTAATTTAAGAAAATGACTAAGGGTGGTCTACCAATACATTTTGGGCAAATATTGAGTATGTAATCATAATTGCTTATTTAATAATAATAATAATAATAATAATAATAATAATAATAATAATAATAATAATAATAAGTCCTTTCGGATTGTTTAATTTCTATTTGGATGATTATTGATACTAAGTTAGTGCATGTTGTGTTTCGTGTTGTGTGTGTTTGTGTACAGATATTTAAATGAAAAAAGTGATGCCCTAATACTGGGTTTTTAGTGGGGACTTTTGTCTAAGAGGTTCAAGAAGGGGGGCGGCACGGTGGCGCAGTGGTTAGCGCTGCTGCACAGCAAGATGGTTCCGTTTGACACTTGAGGTGTGAGTTCAAGGCCGGCCGGGGCCGTTCTGTGTGGAGTTTGCATGTTCTCCCCGTGCTTGCGTGGGTTTCCTCCGGGTTCTCCGGTTTCCTCCCACAGTCCAAAAATCAGGCTAATTGGAATTGGAAAATTGACCACATAGGTATGAGTGAGTGTGTGAATGTGTTTGTCTGTATGTCCCGCTCTGCGAATGGTTGGCCACCAATCCAGAGTGTGTATCCTGCCTCCGGCCCTAAGACGCTGAGATAGGCGCCAGCTCCCCGCGACCCTAAAAGGATGAAGCGGTAGAAGATGACTGACTGAGGTTCAAGAAGGGAATTTAGGAGTTTACGGTTGAGTTGTTTTGTCTGTAACCCAAAGAAGAGACTCCATTTTGATACAGAGGGCTACCTCAACTTACGAATGACTCTATTAACACAGTTTTAAGTTACGAAGCGTGTCTTTACTTTTATTTACATTTAGCAGACACTTTTTGGGAATCGAACCCAAGATCCAGTGTTGCAAACACCAGTGCTCTACAGACTGAGTGACTGGGAAAGTCTTTGAGATACAATCACCTCTAGTCACAAAATATGTCTTCTTATCGATAATCGTTGATAAACGTCTCCTCTCTCACTCTCTGTTATCATCAAATAGCCGCTCGACCCAAAAGATAAATTAAACTCATTTTTATTCTTTGCTTTAGTCCCACAGTACTCATTTTTATGTTTGTTTGTTTTTTCCCAATAACTGTTATTTAACACATTTTTAATTACAGTTATCACCAATGTTTCACGATTTATTAAAAAATATTTTATTGGAACTAATTAGGGCATTTACTGTACAGTGTAAAATACGTTCCTTGTACAATTTTTTCAAGCTTTTAAGTAGAGGTGCCACTGCGTATGCAACAGTATGTGTGTGCCTGTTTGTTGTGTTTGTGTGTGTGTGTGTATGTGTGTGTGTGTGTCACATTGCATCCAGTGGATCTCAACATGTTTTGTTCCCACAGAAGAACAAGACCTCATTTTAAACCTCAGCTTCAGCCATTTAGTGTGTCTGTTTTCATTCAGATCGGGGCTAATTAGCACAGCATCTTCAGCGCACAGGCTAATATGACATTCAACATACAATAATAGGGTGGCATCATTTCCTGTCCTCTCCTATCGCATGGACAAACTAATTATCTCTGCTGAAATGTCCCTCTTGTGTGACTGAGAGCTTAATTACTCTCTCCAGACCCTGACATCTCTTCTCAACCGGAGTGTTTTAGGAAGCACGGTAATAAAAAAAATGTCTATAATGAGATTTTGATTAAAACTGGCAGTGCTGGTCAGTTTAACTCAGATCACTAATATTGATTCTCTGACCATGCCGACCTTTGATTTTTAACTGATGAAATTCGATTCATTTGTTTGACACTTTTCCTTTCCTGAGTTTTTAATGGTTGGAAATTTTTGAAGGCAGTTGTGGTCCAGTGGTAGGTTGCATGTTCGAATCCCAATCTGGTGTCCTTGGGCCAGACATCAACCCCCAGACTCCACGGCCGAAGGCTTAAGACACATAGTCCACGTCTAAATAACGTAGAAAGTCGAATAATGCGATCTATAATTCTCGTGACTTTACTCACTATTAGCAATATTCTACATTTCTTTTTAAGAATCACAGAGTGCATTCTAACCTAATACATTTAGGTCTACATTCTAATACATTTAGGTCTACATTCTAAGCATCATAATATGATTGTTTTTGTTGTTTTTATTTTTTATTTGTTTTTGTTTGTATTTGTCTTGGTGGAACAGACCCTGGAATGTTGACCAACCAATCACAGAGTGGGACGTACAAGTAGTGTAAAGTACTTGAGTAAATGAACTTTGTTACATCACACTTCACAGAGTATTTTTGTCCACTTCATACTTGTTCAACTTTTACTTTCTACTTGATTTACATTTGTGATGGATTATCTGTACTCTACTACACTACATTTGAACAGACACCTATTGTTACTCATTACATTGTGATTGTGTGAGACAAGTCGCTATGTTTTTCTACCGCATTTAATTTCTTGGGTGGGTGTGATGATATCACCATCTGCAGGATGCTGAAGGTACTGAATTCTATTTATTACCTTAATCACGTGAATTAGAAGTTGCACGTTTTTGCACATTTGAATTTGACTGAGACGAGCGTTTTGTTCTTTTTTAATCTCTTTTGTACACCCATTTTGAAACAGTGAGGTGTTTAATTTCATTTCTAGCGAAAATGAAACGTAAATAAAGAGTTTCTCGCTTTTCACATGTCTTATTCACAATTTAGTACGAGCAAAAGTTAGGTTCTTTTACTTGGATGTTTCACACCTTTTACTCAAGTCTTCTTGGAATTGGTGAACTTGTAATGGAGTAATTTTACCAGTAAAGTGTTTGTACTTTTACTCAAGTATGGCTTTCAGGTACTCTTTACATCTCTGGGACATACTATTACACTCACACCTATAGAAAAATTTCCAGATGTTCACATATGAGAAATGTAAAAGCCACATAGGCCCGATCAGGTCCAGAACTCCACACCCTACAAACCGTTGTTAAATTGAATTTTAGTTCAGAATTTTCATAATATAAAACCAAACCACCATAATGTGTAAATATCCAGAAAATCTCCGCCTTGTGAATCAACTACGTGCCAAAATTGTACTGCAAACACATTAGATGCCAGAAGGAAAATCTGCTAATTCAAACCAAATGTTCCTTCAATCCCACGTCAACACAAGAAGGAAGAAAGAAAATCTTGTGATCTTAAAATCACGCAGGCCCTGCCATCTTTCAATTACACACTGACTGACAGATGTGATGACAGATGTGATGACAGATGACAAGTGGCCTGGACATTCCTGACCTGCGTCTAGTAGTTGGATACAAGCATAGGCAGGTAACGGACCTGGAAATCCTGGAAACCATTTTAACGTCTTTTTTTCCATCATTTATTTTGGTGCAAAATTGGACTTATCACGCCCAGTTTCTTCAGAAAACCAACAATTAAATAAAATAATGAAATAACACTTTAAATTCTGTTTTGTGGTTTTGATTTGTATGATCTTCTAAAATCAATCAAGGTTCTGATCTTAATCTGAAAAAAAAGCCCGGATAACCAATTATTCTGTCAAAAACAAAATGATTCTGGCAATTTTTTTTTGAGATTACAAATTCTACAAATGTTGTGAAAACCACACATTTAATATGAAAGTTTACCTGTTCAAATATAAATCAAAGAGAACAAGTCTTTTATAGTACTTTTTTTTATCCTTCCATGTTCTGAACACTTTTTCTATTTCTGGGTCATTTAAAATGAAGCGTCTGTTAAAATTGCTTCCTTTTTTGGATTTCCAGCAGATCGACGTGTCTTTATAATGGATATAATCAATTCTGTAAATTCTATCATCTGCCACTGACATTGTAGCTCAGGCACAATCAATTTAACAGACACATAATTACCATAATCTAACCAAAGATCATCTTATCTACATAATTACATGGCACCATATACCATATATTTCGGACTATGTGCACCGAAATATAAGACACAATATTAATAATTTCATTAAAAAAAATATTTTCATAAAAACAATTCAGAAAAGTACAACATATAAGAATTATATATATTTTTATATATTTATATTATTTTATTATTTTCTTAGCTTATTCTCTTGAACATAATTTAACTTTGGCACTGTAAATGATACCGTAGTTTCGGTATTTATCTGAATTTCTTTTATTATATCAATGCACCCTGTCCTTAGACAAAATTATAAGCCCATAAAATAGCGGACGAGTGAAAAACAGATTTTATCCAAGATTCAATTTAGGAGCTACATGATCCTCCATCACTAAATTCCCACATACGCAACATGTGTCAATATTAGAAGCATTTCTGTTTACTTCAATTTACATAGTATGTATTGTATTATATGGTGTGTATATACGTAAGTGTGTGTGTGTGTGGGGGGGGGGGGTCTGAATTCGTTAACCAATAAAATTTGGTTAAAACAATACATTTATAAAGTTATGCTATTCAATTCTATTATGTTGGAGAACATGTAGCTCTTTACAAGCCTTTCAACTTCTTAAGATTTTCTGATGTTCAGATTTTTTACATTTTCATTTAATATACTTTCATTTAATTAACTTTTTTTTCCCATTTAAATTTACTTTGAAGCAATTTGCTTGCTTCAGCGGAAGTTCTTGAACTGGAAGAGCCAAAATAAAGTGGAGGCTGGTAGCAAACCAGAATCCAGGCAAAAAAAAATACAGGCCAAGCTTCCTTTGTGGTGCAAAATCATTTTTTTCCCAATTCAAAATAATTTTAAAGCTATCACATAATAACAAAATGCTATTCTGTAATGTTTTGTATCATGTTGTTAAATACCGTATTTACGTGAATATAAGCACCCCCATGACTTTACAAGCACAAAATAACAATTTCTTTCTAACACATTTCTACTTTCTTTCTAACACATTTCTACTTAAACTATGTTAATTTTCTCTAAAAAATACTATTTTGTCTTTATTTAACAAAAATAACATATGACTCGCATCACTTTGTCGTTTTACTTGAATAATAGTTTGAAAAAAATCTATTCTAGAAATAAACTTCCCAGAACTTTCCCAGCACCTTCCAGAACCATTAGCGGCTGACTCCAGTAGTCTCCCATGAGGCTTTGCACGTCAGTCTAAAGCTGTGCACAAGTCTTTTATTAGACTTACATTTCAGTATAGTTTTGCTCTGTGCAGCAGACAGAGCGATTTTGATTGTGTTTGCTCACGGGTTTTGACTCTGGTGTTCTATTTAAGTCTCACTCTAAAAACTTTCCGCAACTCAATTTCGAATTTTCAAACTAATTTGAACCCGATGGACATTTTTCTCTTTTTTTATTTGACTCTAATTTTTGAACACAGAGGAACAATGGACCTTTTTGACCTCTTTTTATCCATAATTCAGCATAGCAGCTTTGCATTACGTAATTAAAAAGTGCTATATAAAAAAACTAAAACTTAAACATGAATTTGAATTTTAAAAGGAGTCAATAAGTAGATCAGTTGCTCGGCTTTCACAAAGCGTCCAGAGCTTTGTGCATGGTCGATCTTTGGCTGGCGTTGGAAACTTACGTCGTGCCAACATTAGACACAAAACGCTAACCTTGCTCATGCCTCTCGATAGTTTTACGTGTAACCAATAGACGTCCTGAACTAAACAGCATCATTTTCAATACAGCCCCTAGTGGACATATTGACAATCATGCTCACTTTCTTCACTCTCTTCTTTCTTAAATCTAACCCTCGTGATAAGAACTCAGATTTAAACATTGTTCTGACCATCTCACACACACGTCATAATGTCAGTGTGACATTAAACCCCAAACATTTGGCTTTTGCCAGTGCTGGTGCCTTCTAGAATGTTTTATGTTGCCTGGCGCTCCAGCTACTCGTCCTGTAAACGAAGGCAGAATTTCTCCAGATTTCCTGCAGACCCCTAAATTTTGGCTCATAAATTTCGAACTGCCTCTGTTTCTTTCCGTCTCTCACCTTCCATGACGTAGACGAGGGAGCCCACATCCCCTTCTTTTATTATGCAGCTGTTTCTGTCGTAGTCCACCGGATACATGCAGTCCACAATCTCCTGGATCTGAGACATCTCCAGGTTCTTCATGAAGTCATTTTCCAAGATGGCTGACTTGATCAGTTCCTTTGATCTGGGCAAAGAAATGAGATGATGTCAGAAACGGCTTTATAGAAACAATTTATACATTCAAATGTTATTTGTCACATACACACTATACATGGTACGACATGTAGTGAAGTGTATTTTTCAGATATCACAGCATTTAAACATGTGGGTTTTTGGGAGGGCGGGAAGCATTGTGAAAGAGGATAAATAAGCAAGCAAAAAAAAAAATTAAGATTAAAAGATTAAAATAAAATACAATACAGTAAAAATAAAGCTAAAATAGTAATGAAGAAATAAAGCTACAAAGTACAAAAAGATAAAAATCCAACAAAAATACAAAAAAAAAAACCTATGAAGAAAAAATACAATAAAAATACAATAATAAAAAAGATAAAACATGAATAAAATACAAAAAAGTGACTCCTGGTTAAGAGTAAAGATTAAAGTGACTAAAGTAGATGAATCTCAGCATTCGAATCATTTTCAAAGTTTTACGTCTAAAATCCACAACACCGCAAACGGCAAATGGACGGGAAACGTTTTTGCGTTGAGAAACATCACTGCGAGTCACGCCAGGAATCTCATTTAGTTGTTAAAACCCACAAACGTCCACCATAAACCACCATGTGTTTACACTGCACAGACACGTCCCACCGTGAAGAGAAACAGAGCGTTTAAAGATCTCAGAAGCACGTTTGTACTCAGACACAAACACACATGGCCGGTTTGCAAGTTAATTTATTCGGTTTAAATAAAGTGAAGAGAAAGCAGAAATGTGATCGAAGATGTAAAGAGAATAGATAAGTGTGTGTTTCAGCAGGAACAATGCACGTTTATTTTGTATTATGAATGAAATGTAAAAACCTTTTTTGATGCTTATTTCAAATCAACCAGTATTATGATGTCATCTGCACATTTCATAATTCTGTGTATTCGGCAATTATACTCTTTTATCACATAAGGCAAGAGCTATGCAACACACATTACTGATTTTATTTCGTTATACACACACACACACTTTTTGTTTTTTGTTTTTCATTATACACACAAATATTTTTTCATAGAGCAACACAACATAAATGGCTTTCTGAAACAATGAAAAGTAGCCCATGTAAAAAAATGCACAACAGTGTATATTTATTGTCCCTTCGAAATAACTAAAAATACAGCCAATAATAGCTGAACACTTGGCGACAAAAATGAATAGACTTTATTTTTTCTTTATATACAATATACCGTATATAATTATTAAGTAATAAAATACTTAATAAATAAGAATGTTTTGTATATATAATTGTGTATATATATATATATATAATATTGTATATATAATTTTGTGCTCAGCCTGAGTTACAATTGGCTCATGTCTTAAACCTAAGAAATGTCAAGGGACCATTATAACAGCACTAGACAAATTAAAAGTTTTGTTTTCTATCTTTTTGTTTTGAGATGCCGCGCTATTGTTTGCCTTTCTCAGAGTGTCAATTATTTACAATTATCAGTCTTGTCACTTTGCCAGTGTTTCTTCATTATTTTAGCCGCCATGAGTTAAGTTGTTAGTTATTCGGTTGATGTCACACACCAGATTTTATTAGGTTTTTTGTTTTGTACAAGAGTCTGCCTATTTAAAGCCCCTGTTTTCCATTGCACTTTTGTTAGATTGTTAAATGTGTTTGTCGTGGTGTTCCTCGGTTGTCTTGTAAGTTGTTACTCTACTTTACATCTGTTTTTAGATATTTTGTCGGGACAAGGAATTCAAACTGCTGTACAAACTTTACACTGACTACTCTTCATTGTGTCAGTCATTTCTGAAGTGTGGGGTACAACACTGTATAATAAATAATTTTGTTACGTACTGTATTTTTCCATTGTGTTAATTACATGCCATATTGTACACAACATATAAAACATGAAGCTTTTGAGTAGGGACATTGAGTCGGGACATCAGAACTCCATAAATAAAGTTATCATGGTGTTTCTTTTACAGAACTGTCTATTACAGTTCTACATACAGTCTCCCTTATGAGGGCAAAGTATGCCAATGCTTCTGAAATTCAATACAGTTGATTGTTGACTTTTTTGTAAAAGTAAAACACAACGTTGATCTGTTATCAGTTCTTAAAAAGAATTTTGCACAAAACAAAAACAATTGTTCAAAAAAACTACAGATACTAATAAATCTGCAGAAAAAAAATCACAAACTCAGAAAAATCAAATTCAAACCAATAAGACAAAGTCAAATCTTTGTCTTTTGTTGTGAAGTTGAGAAATGTACGTCTTGACATATCACTGTATTATGTTGTAAAAGAGGCATCCGCAAGAATCTTGAGGTTTTCTTCAGTGGCATCCACCGTTGCCACACGTTGCCGGAATGACTGTATGAAAATGTTCTACAAGATTACAAAATTGATCAAAAGCAGAGAATATTTTTTTCTGTACTATGGAGAAATATTTTTCTCAAATATATTTTGATGATTGGGATTAGAGGGGGCAGGGAACGTATAGCTTTCCATTGATGTCGATGATGGGACCCTACTTTGATATGAACGTGTGTGTGTGTGTGTGTGTGTGTGTGTGTGTGTGTGTTCAGTTCACTGTTTATTTGGATTAAACACAGAGCACTGCACTTTTCTCTGCTGTGAGACTACCGTAATAAAGGTTTAATACCTGTGGTGGGCATAGATTACATTTTTAAATGCAGATTAATCTCTAAATCATTATCTAATTGTATCAAATGTTTCACTTTGGAAAGAAAAAAAACTCTTTAAGTAATGTAATTTGACATGGCACAAGGTGTAAAGGACTTTGATCGAGGCTTCTTAAAAACACATTTTGTCTGAAGCAAACCTGGCGGCTTCATAGCTGCGTCCATGTTAGCACGTCCGTTTGTTTTGGACATTTATCACTAGCCACACTGATTTGAAGCATTTTAATTATGTTGGAAAAAAACGCTCCCTCTACAAGTTTAAAAACTGATTCGGAAATTTGTGCACGTGTCATGTTCTGTTGTGCCGCCTTCTTGCTTTACTTGTAGTTTAATTACTTATTTGTTTGCATTAATTATGATGCTCTTGTTCACTGTTCCTTTGGCCTTCTGTTTAGTGTTAAGTGGTGAACATTAGTGATGTTTGGTTCCAGAGTCTAGAGATTTCTAGAGTGTTTTTGTGCGTGAGTTACTTGTGCGGAGGTTAATTATTTTGTTTGAACTTCCCACCCTGAGCGCAATTTGCCGCTCACAAGTGTTTCTCCGCTAAATCATTGCGTTTTGTGTCTGCAATTATTTTTTTCCCACGCTGGATTTTTGTTTTTGTTTATTTAAATTCAAATTCATAATACTGTGTGGTACAGACCCAGCTCCCAAGCCGACTTTGAGAATAGATTAACAGCAATAAGATGTTTTCTCATAACCACCCACCACTATTTAACACTTAGTAGGTCTAAATCTTTGGTGATGACACAAGACTCACACTTGATCCGCTGGAATCACTCTAGCTTTCTGTTTACCAGCTCCAGATGTGAGACCTCAAAGCAGATGTTCCCATTACAAGAAGCTCAGACCTCTGATATTTCAAAAGACCAACCTTGTGGAAATGTCAGGAACCGGTTCAGAAGAATTATTTCAATCAGGGATTCAAAGAAAGTCTAGTCTATCATCATTTGAAATGTAACAAGTGTAAAGGTGAATGCAACAAAAAGCAAGAGTTATAAGAGCGAGTGGCATTCAAACAGAGAAAACACTTCAAACGAAAAGAGAACCACCATAATGGTCAATATGTTGTATGTTTATATCTCAGAAATAAACAGATCTATGATTTTGTATCTTAAAATTGTGAATTATAATCTCAAAATGCTGACTTTATTTTAAAATCGCGAGTTATAAACTCAGAATTGCATTTTTACCTCAGCACTGTGAAATAAACACAGATTTCTTATCTCAAAACTTTGCATTATAAATTCATAATTCTTTCAAGATCTTTTTATCTCGAAATGTCAATGTATAAATTCGCAAAATTCGCAAAATCTCTACGGAGTGCAAATAATTAAGAAAGAGCTTCATAGAATGGATGATGTTAATGAGGATTGTTTTGTGCATTGTTGTTCGAACTAAATGGTGTAAAATAGAATAGAGGAATTGCACAATATAAAGCTCAAACTCTGAACCCTCCAGCAAAGATTATTTATGCAGCGTGTGGCGAAGGCGCAATAAAACAACAACAGCATTTAATACACCAGCATTTTCTGACATCAGAGTACACAACACAAATGCACCAGAAATGTTGGATAATTAAAATCATCACGGACGGAGGAACAGTTCGTTGGATTGACAGGATAGGAGCAAAATCTAAATCATGACTTTTAAAAAAATAAACTGGGACTAAATTCAGAGATGAAAAGTCATAACTCTTAGATTTAAAGTAAAAATATGAAATAAAATGTCTGATTCTGAGAAAATAAATCTGGACATAAATGTCACAATTCTGAGTTTATATGTCGCAATTCTGAGATAATTCTCAGAATTCTTCTGGCTTCTACAGGCTCATATAGGTATAGATTTCATCCCCGCGTTTACAACACTGACAGTTGTGGGCTTGATTCCCCAAGGTTGTCGCTTATTTATATAATTTATATAACTTGTTCCAGATGTGCACTACAAGGTTTATGTCGCGGTTATGTCTTGTCGTGTTTGTATGTGTATTTGTATGTATGTTTAAATTCAGTCACCACCTGCCGACACCAATGAAAATTCCAAGCTCTGTAAAGTGCTCTCTATAGGACATGGCAATGAAGGATTCTGATTCTGATAATAAGTCTCAATTATGAGTTTATAACTCTCAATTATGAGATATGTCACTCTTATAGTTTATAATTCAGAATTATAAAAGAGAAGTCACAATTCACTCAGACATCTAAATGTTATATTTGATTTTTTTTTCATATTTATTTTGTGTGTGTGTCTGTGTGTGTGGCGTTACGGTAATCAGTTTCCATATAAACAAGTATTTAATTGACGTAACAGTCCAGCTTTTGAGTCGGTTCCTATGTCTCCCTCAAGCTACAGGTTTCTTTGAAATCTTTATCATAATTCCTTCAAGCTCAAGGTAAAGTAGCTCCGTAGCAAGGTTTGATTTTTTTTTCTTGCACAAAAAGTGAATAATGGAGATGAATAAAGTGATTGGCACATCCACAGCAGGTGGGAAGGCCGCACTGGTGAAAAACAGAAGAATGATGTTCCTGGGCAGCCAAACAAAGAGAAGAACATTAATTAAGAACGTGTATTCATGACAGCAGGTTGGAAGATCATGGATGTCCAGGGGGAATGTTCCGTCAGCGGAGGTCTTCTGGTCATGGCTGCTTGCTTCAATATAGTGTAGAAGTATATAAAAGCAACATATGTCCACTGGATGCACCACATCACAGCGCTTTTTGAAGCAAATCATCAATTCATTAACGTTTTAATGCTAGTTTCTTTTCTGCACTCAATAAAAACTCAGCAAGCCATGGCTGGTTCAGTATTCTACAAAGAAATTGAATGTTCAGGAGGCGCCATTCACTGTTAATATCAATGAGTCCAATTTTGAGCAGTAAATAAGCCTCGTGTTTTACAGATTGACAGATGAAGTATGAAATTGTTCAGACTGTCACCTGCTTCCCTTTTATTCACACCATCACAAAGGAAACCTGTCGAAATGCTGTTATAGCCGACTGTGATAATTGGAAACCAATCGCTACATCTTATGAAATTGCTATAAATATTGAACTTCTACAGCAGCACAAACTATTTTGGAGTAATTATTGCTGCAAAATGTCAAGTAAAAATAGGCTAGTCAAACTACTAGCCAAATATATCTCTATTGGTGAATGGACGGACAGAAAAAATAGACAGGTGGCCAGACAGACAAAGCATTTCAAAGTAAATCTTATTTCTATGACAAAATGAATCTTATTTCTAACTTGAAAAATGAAAAAACATTTTTTTTTGCAAAAATCACCACTTACGGCATCGTGGCTTGTTTTAACGGTTTACGCAGCATACAAATAGATCAAGTGAAATCAAAAAGTTTAATATTTTCAGATTTTAATGTTGTAATGTCTTCAAGTGTGAAGAGTACCTGAAAACAATACTACAGTAAAAGTACGGATACCTGTAAAAATTACATGTTGCACCTCACCAATTCCAAGAAGACTGGAGTAAAAGTCAAAAAGTACCAAATTTGTAAAGAACTCATTCTGAATTTAGCCAAAATGATGCCAACTTGTCGTGCACAATCACCATGTAACAAGTAACTGTCCATTCTAATGTAGTGGAGTAAAGAATACAGATAATCAAAAATGCTGTCAAGTAGAGAGCAAAAGATGCTTATATTTTTAAGCACATGGAAGCCAAAAATATTTAATTAAAGTGACGAGGTCCATTTACTCACGTACTTTACATCACTCCCTATTTCCAACGTTTTTCCAACAACAGAACCTACTTGGAGCTCTTGGGGACGTTGGGCAGTGTCACGTGACTCAGCTGATGGACGTTTGCCGGCTCGGCGCTGATCGCCTGGCGTTTGGTGCGCTGATGCTCGGTAAGTTCCGACCGGCTCGGGACCGGCTGTGTCGCCGGACTGATAACGGAGCGGTACTTGTCCAGTTCGTTTTGCAGTTTCTGAATGAGTTCGTCCTTCTGGTCCAGCTCGAGCTCCAGCTCGTCTATGAGCGCATCTCTTTGCCTCAGTTCTTCAATCTTCTCCTGGAGCGCGTACTGGAGGTCACGTAAAGTCCCCATCATTGTTCTTGTAAAGCCAAATGAACACAAACACGCCAGAATAAAGCCGCCGGGCTTTTGCGGGTGTGCAACAGTTTAGTAACTTTACTAACTCGACAGAAATGATCCCAACTCGAGCGTCTTAGAATATTTGGAAGAATAACCATGTGTGTAAAGCAAGAAAACGGAGAAAAAAGCGGAGGAACGGTGGAGCAAAGTGAAATAAAACCAAACATCCACACAGATTCGCGAATCCTCAGAAAGACGAGTAAAGCGTGAACGCGCGTCGCTCGTGGACAGTGACTCGAGAGCGCGCTGAAAAAAACCCTCTGCGCGCTCCCTGCTGACGTCACAAGGCGAGGGATTCCAGACGCACGCAGTTCCGCTATTCACAGCTGATACTGGGTCAACTATTTCATCGAGAATAAATAAAATGACGTAATGGAAGACAAATATCCTGAAATTAGAAATGAAATCTGCAAATTGATAGGCATCTTTTCCTATCATGTAAAAGCATTGTCGTTTTGCAGTCCTTTGCATAAACAACATGTATGATATACGAATCTATAGTATTGTGCATTAACTGAGGGACGTATTAATATGTGTAAATTGCCATGCATTCTGCTACTATGTCAGATAGCGCACATGTCTGGAGACCCTCTGATACGGATACCACCAAAGCCTCAAACTGGCTATTATCGGAAGCTTAATCAATATTTAACTTGAAGACTTAATAGGAACGCATCACGTGATCCGTCATAGTTGAAAACCACTGAAAGGAGCCAAGGCGCCACCTGCTGTTAGAACATGCGGATCGCAGTTTGAAGAGAAAATTAAACATGTACAGTATAAATAAACTATTGTGCTTTATATAAAAATATAATAAACTATTTGTAAATGTAATAAATATTAAATAAAATACATTGTAAAAAAATATATACTGTATAAAGCAAAAACGAAAAAACTAAACTATGGTTTCTTAAATCTAATTTGTGTTTAGAGAGTATCTTTAACAAGATCTAGGATATATCATAGTTATATTTAAGTAATTCTTTCTTTCTACAAAAACACCATGATGGACTCATGCTGTGAAACGCTATGGCTTCTAAGAAATATTGCGAACTTAGTAATTTGATTTAACACTCAAACATAATTTATTTATATTCTGTGTTTGAAAAACAGTGATAGTGAAATAGTGAAAAGGCATCACTTTAAACGCTTTTTTTCTTGTATGAAAGTTTGTCATTAGCATTTAGTTATTCAAATTATAGTTTCCCAGAAAGACACAACATTCTCCAGATTTCTACATTCGGATGATCCGTGTAGTCTCAGCCTCTCTCTCGCTGCCCTTCAAATGTCCTCTCCCAGAAAAACAAGCTTTAAATTTCACATCTATAAACTCTTCCTGCAGGTTCTTCCTCTGCCGATCGATGGAAAGAGGATCTGTTGTAACATGACTAGAGCGGCTGTGCTCTTCTGCCCCAAACTCACATTTATATCCACTTTGTCCCCTTTGAACCCCAGTGCTAATTACTCCTTTACATCCCTCCGACATCACTCTAAAAATAATGACAGACAATGTTGACACACAACGTTTTTTTTTCCCCTCTAAGTCCTTTAGTGCCCCCTAAGTTCTGTAGTCCCCTCTTTTTTTCCCTTTTAAGTTTTTTTTTCAAGCTCCTGAAGAAAAAAAAAAACAACCCTTTTAAATTAAGTTTAAAATAGAACTGTGCATTTAACACAATTATAGAAAAAAAGTTGCAGAAACATATGTAGATAGATGTAACTTTTATTGATAGAATTATTTATAATTAAATGTATCTCTGTCTGTCTGTCCCATCTATCCATACTTCCATTATCCTATTCTATCATTTATTTATCTGTCTGTCTGTCTGTCTGTCAGTCATATGAAACGGAAACTGTTTCAGTGTAATTACAGGTATAAGTGAAAAGCCAGATCCTGTCATAATGTCGCATTGCTCAATATGCAACAACTAATTTCATCTCTCTTTTTTTTTATCTCTTTTCATCAAGATTTCAGAAGTCATTAGTCTGAACATCTGCTTTCATACCTACTTTACACTGAACCACATGATGCTTCTTCCCTCTTGTGGCCACTGCTGACTTCAAATAAATATCATATGATACTGATAAAATCCTGCAATTGTCCATCGGGAAATAGCAGTTGAAATCCTTGAAATGCTATAAGGACCTGAAAATGTATTTCCTTTTCTGGGTCACAGGGAGCTGAAGCCAATCCCTGCAACTCTAGGCCTGAAGAGTAGGACACACCCTGGATTGATGGGCAACCAATCACAGAGGACAATACTAACTGACACGTTTTTCAACTCCGACTCATCTTCCTCCTGGACTGTGGGAGAAAAACAGGAGACCTGGAGGAAACACACGCAAGCACGAGAAGAAAGACCCACACAAAATCCACACAGAAAGACCCCGTTGAAATAGTGAAATAGTTACAGAGCTACCCACTACTCCGTCCAAATCCATTATCCAGTATTATAACTATTGTCTTGCGGAAATTCATACACTTGTTTAGAATGAAATATTTACATTTGAAACTTAACTGAGCTAAAATTCAGACTCTTTGAAAATTCCATCTCGTCAGATTCATACAGCATTGCATTGTCAAATATTAATGGAATCTAAACATTGTAAATATCAGAACAATTTAATCATTTTAGTCAGAAACCCAAAAGAAATTTCTTAGGTATTGTGATTTCAATTATGGGATGTGGGGCAAAATATTTCCTTAAGCCCAAACCAGAGACAGAGCCCGATGAGAGAAGAAGCATATGGTCCAACAAAGCACTTTCTAATGGCGTATTAAATATCCTCGGACAGGCTCTTGGGCGCTACACGTTTAAACCCTAAAAGCCGATAATGCACGAAGCTTCCTGTTCTCCGAGTCCTCTGGGAGCTGAAGAAGAAGATGATGATGGTCCAGATCAATGATACACACTGCCTTTCACCTCCTCCTCTCTCCGAAGCTTCACAAAGATGCTCTGTCATCTCGAGCTTTCCCATTCATGCCTCGAATGCTCAACCTCAAACAAACTGAATGAACTTGCCGAGTGTCTAAAAGCCACTTAAGCGCATCACAAGTGACGTAAAATCAGCGCACGTGCGGAAATACATCGAGTTTACGCGTTTTCATCACAAACACAAAACGCCACGGCAAATTACGTCACGCTTCGAAACTTTACGGCACTCGAACCCACACCCCCCGCCAAGGCAGAATCTTTTTAATCATCACATGACTTACCTGTCCGATTTGGCGACTCTTCTGAAGCTTTGGTTGGTGACGTCGTGGTGTGTTTGCGGCTCGGCGGATATTCCTTGCGCGCGGCGCGTGCGGGGTCCGATCTGCGCGCACGGCAACACCGACTGACATTTGTGCAGCTTTCTCCTCAGCTCGTTGATCTCTTCTTCTCGGTCCACCAAGCGTCTCTCCAGGTCTCGTATCCGTTCCTCCTTCAGCATTAAAATCTTGGCAAAGTCTTCCTCCAGGTCGCCCATTCTGAGGTAGTACGAAAGGAGCAACTTTAGTCCCGTAAATTCATCCAGGCGCGCACTCGGACTGTGTGACGCGCCCAGGCGAGCCGTGTGTGTGCGCGCGCGCGTGTGTGTGTGTGTGTGTGTGTGTGTGTGTGTGTGCGCGCGCGTGTGTGTAACGATCCAGTGTAACACAGCTGATCCGTCCACGTGTTCACAGTGGGGAACGACAGTTGGTGTCTGTCCCGCCGTGTTGTGCCAAACATCCCCACCAGAACCAGCCCACCGCAGACGGGTCAGTTCGGCAGGGGTGGGGTTACGGCGACCCCGGGGGCTTGGGGTGGGAACTTGAGGAACAGACTTATTCTAACGGAATAAGTCAGGGCGCTTATTTTAGCGCACAGTGCGGATGGATCTGCCGTCAGGGTACAGGAAAGGACGGGTTCATTTATCAGTCATTTATAATTCATGAATATGTGAAAAAAGGAAAAACGCAAAGCAAAGACCGGAATTGGGAAAAGTGGAGCAATATATAACAGACATACAATAAACAGCCACAATGGGCAGAAACCAGAGGTGTAAAGACCAAAGAACAATACTTGAGTAAAAATACAGATACATTACTGTAAAAGTGACAAGATACAGGCCACCGAGCCACTTGAGTCTGATGGTCGGTAAGTATAGTAATAGTCATAAAATATCTAAAAAGAACTTGAACGTACTTGAAATGTGAAACACAAAGAAAACTCTTATAGATGCAGTTTTATTTCCTCAAACAGAAATTAATTTTAACACCTCAATGTTTCGAAGCAAAAAAACAAAATAGATTAAAAAAGAACAAAAAGTCAGTCTCGGTCAAACGCAAATGTGCTAAAAGGTGATAAATAGCATTAAGTACCTTCAGCACCCTGCAGATGGCGAGTAAAGAGTACATCAACTCTACCCAATCAAAAATGTAGTCAAGTAGAGAGTAAAAGTTGCTTATATGTAGCAGTCCTGCTTCACTGCTACATTTTTGATACTCAGTACAAATATAAATAGCTAAAAAATACTTACAAAATATCCATTTTGTGTGTGTGTATGACAGCTCATGACAAATGAATAAATGCGTACAGTAGTTCCTTTAAACTTGACATGTCAGATCATAGAGTATCATTTCACCTAAAGCACACATAAATAATACTATGCATATAATGTATTATATATGTATACTGTATCAGTATATTTAACGTATAACGTACATGCATACATCCACAAAAATATTCTTAAATATATGTTTTGTATCTTCATTTCTGTTATTATTATTTACTTTTTGTTATTTAAAAATATTGAACCTATGGTGAACATTAAATAATATAGTACCTTTTCTTGTTTCAGAATTTTAGAAAATTTAATTACTTAGCAAGTACTTACATATATTTGCAGCCTGGCTTTATTGTGGTCATACAAATTTTCAGACAGACTGTCTGTCTGTCTGCCTGCCTGTCTGTCTCTTTCAAATGATGACACAGTGATTAGCTAAGGACCGCTGTGCACCTGAGGGGCAGATTGTATTACACGCTGATGAGGGAAGCTGGGGGCAGACATTACTCATCCCTTTCCTGTTATACAGTCTCAATTTCGTCCATTGAAATCCAATAGGCCGGAACCAAAGGACACTGTGTCAGTCACTGATCGCTTCTTAGTCTGAAACATAAAAAACAAGAACTCAAGGAGAAATGTGAGACTTGTGGACACATTTAATGTAATGCAACACACACAGTACATTTATGTGTGTAATCTGTTCATTTATTGATCTTTAGGCATACTCGTGCACATTGTGTAGGTTGAATTGTACAGTGTGAGTCTTTTTGAGGTGATTTATATGTAAATAAAATGTATATATTATTTATATATATATATATATATATATATATATATATATATATATATATATATATATATATATATATATGGTCCATAAACATATTATTATTTTTCCATTTCCATGACAACTTTTTTTGGATACATTCAAACGCAATTAGTTCCTTTGTTAACTTTGATAAATAAAAAAAGTAATTTTGTTAAGTGGGACTTGGCAGTTAGTGTCTATTGAGGCGTAGGGATTAAAGTAGTTGCCAAAAGATTTTTTTCAGTTTTGAATCCTGGAACGGTCGGTACCACAACTGAAGTGTCATTGAGAAAACACTGAGTTTGACCTTTGATCTTAGTTTGATCTTTGATGTTGGTTTTTCTATAAGTTGCTTCGGACAAAAGTTGCCAATTAAAGTAAAATAAATAATAAAAAAAAAAAAAATTCAGAGTGCAGAACCAGGGAGAGAAGAGTTCCGTTTTACAGGAGATTGCTTAATACAACAAAACTTCGAAAAGGTTAATCCTTTTGTTTTAAATATCAGTTTAATGTGGAAAAAATCAGATAAATAGAAGGATAGACAGACATTCATACTTAGAATTAAAGATTCTTTCAGTACAATCCTAAAGGTAAGTTGTAAACCATGGAACACTGCCAAGCCGAAGAAGATATCTTCTGAACTCTGCCCTGTAGATCTCCTAAAGCAGCTGATGGGTTTTGGCAGACCAGAGGATATTGTGCAATGGAAAAAATAAATACTTTGAGGATAGCATCAAAATCATGATAGCAATGATAGCATTCAGGACAGCGAATGGATGCTGGCTCAAAGGGTTGCATCTTTTAAGAACGATGACCAAGGAGTGTGATCCTCATCCCTGTTCCTGGAAAAGACTGCTCAAGTAACCTGGAGAAAGATCTACACTCTAAAGCGTCTTGGAACCATCCCAAAATCCCAAAACCAGTCTACACATGGACTTGGATAAGGTCATTCTTTCCACTGTGGCCATATTTGCGTTTGCATCTTAAATTCTGGCGATGGTAGTATTAGTAGTATAGTAGGGTTGTAGGAAAGTCTTTCTGTAGTACACAAAAATAAACACACAATCACCTAGATTGTAGGGTTTCCGGTCAGAGAAACACGGGAACTGGATTACCCAGAGAAAAAGGCCCTTTATTGACAGAGCAGAGAAGAGACTTCGGTCTCCTCAGATGAAAAGCAGGTAACTAACTAAACAGTACACAAACAATAAATCTGTTATCAGATTGTCTCTATCATATCTTGTTATCAGACTGATTTAAATTGAATTCAATCAAACTTAATTTAAATCAGAGGTTTCGCGGAGATGATTTAGTGTCAAATATGTATTCATATCTAAAGATCTCAACTGTCCGTTTCAAGGGTCACTGTCAATCTGGGTCCAATCCAAGAAATCACCTTTTCGGCTTTTTAAACAATAATAAAATAAGTAGGTTTGTTGGTGACCTTGTTGGGTCTCTTCTGACCACTCATTAACTGTATTATTGGTACCAGTTTGACCTCGTCTGTGTCAAGGATCGACTGTCACAAGGCTGGAGATAGGACCCACGTGCACAGCACAGACACGACGAGATGCAAGGGTTAATGGTGACGAAAAGGTTTAATCCAAAAAAGAACTCGTGATCCACAATACGGGCGATGATCGTTCACAAAAATCCAACATGGCAAAAAAAAACTCGGGTCAGGACGAAAACGAGACACGAACTTGACGACAGACGAACACATCTGACGACCTGACAAAGACAGTGTGCACAGAGTGAGAAATAAATACAAAACATAATAACGCGACAAAGACGGGCAGCTGGACACGGCAATGAGACAATTAATGCGATCGTGATTAATTATACAAGAGACAGCTGGGAATGAAACAGAACTATCGAGCACCCGGACACCAGGAAGTAAACAAAAAAACAGCTGAGCACGAAAACACAAGGACAATCTAACAACAAAAGTAACAAAACACAAACGTGACAACATTTCAAAATAAAGGTGTCCAATTAAAAGTCCCGAAAACAACAACCCAAAATCTGTGACAGTCTGTTAACAGACCAAACAGTCAGACTCCAGAGTCCTCCATGGTCAAGACTAAAGATCGGTCTTCTGGCAGTACAATGTATGGCAACAAAAGAGTGGCTCTATAGGAAGCTTTAGGGCAGTGGTTCCCAACCTTTTCTTGTTTGAGGCACCCTTGGAAAGCCTTTCAAAAGTTCCCGGCACCCTTATAAGAAAATAGATATTTAAAAACATTATTACCGTATTTTTCGCCATATAAGACGCACCGCCATATAAGACGCACTCAATTTTAAAGGAGGAAAATCTAGAAAAAAAAGATTCTGAACTGAATACTGTAGTAAAATATTTTATATCAATTGTATAAAAGTTAACAGCAGTTTAAGAACAATTGTATGTCAGTAAAGTCAGTATAACAGTGAAAGTAGGGGTGGCCGGTATACCGGTAATGAGATGTGCCACGATATGGATTTTGCAATCATTATTAATTTAAATTATTAGAATACCGCATAAAGACAAAAAAAAAACTATTTTTTAAAATATGTTAAGAACATGTTTTAAATGGCCCATATATTTGGATGAATATATTTTGAAAATAATCTCACTCACTTAAAAAATATATTAGTACAATGTTTCACGGATACATTTCTTCACCGTATATCGAACACTGTATTTACTGTCCTTTATTGAAGACAGGGACACAGAGAATGCTGTTGCACACCTTTACATTTTACTCGTTTTCTCTATGTCTCTGTTTTCTAAATTGTGCACCGCACCCGATAGCTTTAAAGATTCGAATCAACAGATTATCCCCCTCGGGCGCGCCGCAGACTTTGTTTAGTGCGGCCGCCGGCTTCTATTTTTGAGAAACGTGAGTTTCCGTGTGCGCCGCATCTCAGCCTCTGTTTTCCACCTCTCTCACATTTTATATGCACGACTCCTTCAGTAAACTCAAACAGGGGCGCCGCGAATATATAATAGAAAATCGCTTAGCGGACGCGCTCGTGCCACCCCCCCCACGTGACATGGAAAAAATGCCGCCCTGGGCGACTGCCCCGTTCGCCCATGCCTAGAACCGCCACTGACGGCACGAACATTGCTAATCAAATACAGCTCCGTTTTCTGCGCTGTGCCTTTAAGAGAGCGACTGTTTTGGTTTTAAAGACGCACTTGAGAAAATCTGCTTGTTTTATTTTGATCGAAGTTCGTTTTCGTTTGGAAATAGTGGTTTCATTCTTTCACAAGATTCTGCGTGAGAAAGAAAGCGAGACAACGTATGTAATACCGCGGTATTGCACACTTAGATGGCGGTGACCGCGCTCCGCGGATCTCTGTATTTGCCAGACGCACCAACTTTTCACCCTCAGTTTTGGGGAAGAAAAAGTGCGTCTTGTACGGACGAAAAATACGGTATTTATTTATTTGTTTCATTTCGAGAGTTTGCATGCAACAACACCTTACAATACCTAGTCCAGATGATATGAGAATACTGTTTACACATTCTGCCTTAATAAAAAAAATAGCAATTTTTTCCCCGAATTTTTGGCGGCACCCTCAAAAGATCTCACGGCACCCCTTAGTGCCGCGGCACACCGGTTGAGAACCACTGCTTTAGGGTGTAGGAAGGCCCTGGGGTGGCCAACTCAGTCTACAGTCTCTTTACAGCCAAAATGGATCTCGACAACTCTGGTCTGAAGCAGAATTCACTGTCTGGATTGGTGGTCAACTTTCAGAGGATTTTTGTTCAGAGTCTGTCTCTCAGTCCAAGTAGAGTCTTCTGTTGCCGACTAGACTTGTTTGCCCTCTTGTACATGATATGTTAGACATAAAGTGTTGGAAAGAGCACTCAACAATTCTGTCATAGTTTCTGTAGAACTGCTGCTAAGATGTTGATTCATCCATCACCTTGACTGAAGGAGGGTAGTTAATCGTTTAGGATTAGGGGACATGGACTCATGTCCGAGAGGTTGCTGGTTCGAATCCCCCTAAAATGGTTCTGCAACTAAGTGTCCTTGGGCAAGACACTGAACACACATGCCCCCCTTAGGCTGCCCACTGCTCCGGGTTACACCGTGTGTATGTGAACTTCACTGGTATGAGTTAAAAGCAGAGCACCAATTTCGATATGCTTCTCCATATTGGCAATCTTACTCCATTTACTTTACTTTACTTTACAGTTGTGGTCCAGAGGTAGGGATTAGGGCTTGTGTCTAAGAGGTTGTAGGTTTGAATCCTGCTCCGGCAGGGTCTACAACGGAGTGTCCTTGAGCAAGACACTCACGGCTTAAGGCTTCCCACTGCTCCAGCTTTGTGTGTATCACTTCACTTGATGATTAAATGCAAAGCACAATTTTGATACGGCTTCTGATGGCCATATTGGCAAACTCCCACATTTCACTTCACCGAAGCCACTGAAGTGGTAAGGACTCTTCGACTGTTTTAAGGCTGTAGGATGCTGGACATAAATCTACATAGTTTGAGGAAATGCAGTAGACAGACATATTCCCTTCAATTATTTTGCTCATTGAAAAATTGAATCTGGGGATCTAATCTAGTGTGTTTTGCTTTTAAGTTTGGATTAAAGGTCTCTTTTCAGCATAGCTCCCAGATGTAACGTTACAATACAGGAGTGGAGAAATGTTATGACAATGGCTTTGCCTCCGAGCCTTCAAGACTGAGCACAGCTCACACTAATTACTTTCTCACTGTCCTTTTTTATTTTATCGACTGTCACTTCACACAGCCTCGCCTCAGTCTCTAGATGGAGAGACTTTAAGATGCTATGAATGGAAATGACTCCGGCTTTCATCTTTTTCAATCTCTCAGCATTTCAGTTTCTCACTTTCTGTCTTCCCTCCGGTTAGGCATGTGTTATATTTTTAGCAGGGTGTTATGTCCTGTTATCAAGGGCGGTGGTGATTTGCACTTAGTAATGTGCATAAACGTCTCATTAAAGCTCATTTTAAGGGGAAATTTAGTATGTGCTACAGTAAATCAAGTGGCTGTTTAAACAGGTTTGCAATAATCGCCTCTATGAAAACTGAATTTTCTTGGAACTTCAATGAGTCAGATGGAAAAACATCTTAAACAGTGAAAAAAACATTTTGTTGGCTCGGAGTGAGGAGGTACCAGATCGTTGTTTTACTTTTTCTGTTGTCATTGCCACCAGCATTTTGAAAGACCACCAAAATGAAAATCACATTGTTCGTGAAAACTACGCACATCTGGTGGAATTTATGAGCCTTGAAGTCCAAAATGGCCTTTTATTCTTGACCTGCTCAACTTACGTCCAACAAAAAGCTACGATGATGATTCTTCTAATATATACATTTTATATTTGTTAAGTGACTTGCAAATTTAGAGTGTTTTTCATCCTAACTTGCAACCATTTGTTCACAAGTTCAACTCAACTAAACCACAACCGCCCTATATACTGTATGTTGTTTTTTCTGGACTATAAGGCGCACCACTAAATGTATATTTCTTAATCCTTTTTCACATTCAAGACACAAGTTTTTTCTTTTCTTTTCAGATAATAAGACGCACTCAATTGTTAAACATTTATTAGAATTTTAAAGTCTCTATAAAATTCACTGCCTAATATATAAAGTGGAATATATTTATGTACATTATATTTTGATAGATACATGTGAATAAATATGTTGTGTATACAGTACACACCCAGACAGAATATATATATATATATATATATATATATATATATATATATATATATATATATATATATATATATATATATATATATATATATATATATATATATATATATATCGTAAATAGCACTGCTATTTATAAACATAAATAACACTGCACATATCTTAAACAAACAAAAACATCACTGTTTATATGTATACAAATATGTTACATGTATTTATATACAGGATACATTTGAGAGATGCTGGCCAGATAAAATAAATACGTTAAACAAACAGACATTTGTGTTTACAGTCCAACCATAAATGTGCTAAAACTCATGGATGAGATGTATGTTTTGGCAAGTGTGTGTGTGTGAAACGCGTGTGTGTGTGAAGCGTAACATACCTTAAATGGTACGGCGGTGTCAGATCATCCAGGAAAGACAACCTCTTCCTGCCACAGGCCTTCAGACAGCAAACAGACCCTCCGGGTTCAGTGGCAGAGTGACCGCTCAGGTCCAGTCACAAAAGCTCCTCAGATAATGAGATCTAATTGTGGCTGCGATGGAACAATATATGGCTGGCCTTTCCTGTGTGTGTGTGTGTGTGTGTGTGTGTGTGTGTGTGTGTGTGTGTGTGTGTGGGATGGTGGTAATATGTGTATCTGTAGCTCATAAAGGAAGGAACTGTTAAGGAAAGGTCAACAGGCAGATGTATAGTTAGCGTCAAGGAACACAAGTAGCTGTTTATTTTTCATAGTGACGTGAAAGTCTATGAAGGGCCAGTCTGTACCGAGGACATCCTGCACAGCCACAGCAAAGGATAAGACTTGTTTTATCACAACCCAGAATACTCTTTTTCCCTGTGTTTTTACTGAGGGAAGTCGCTCTAGATAAGACTTCTGTACCTGACCTGCTCAGTTCCCGCTCAAAGTCATGACTAAACTGGAAAACATCTGTATTTATTATTCATTAAGTAAAAATGTAAAATCTATCTATCTATCTATCTATCTATCTATCTATCTATCTATCTATCTATCTATCTTTCCATCCATCCATCCATCCATCCATCCATTCATACATTCATCCATCTAGCTGTCTGTATCTTCTGATAAATTGAAGATTTAAGATCTAGTACTTAGATACTTTGAATATTCAGAGGTGTAACCCTTATCTTCTTTGCACAAATCCAAAAACAAAATTCCCAAACCAAAAATGTTAAATTGCTTTTGTTTGCTTTTTTGTTTGCATCTTTCTGTACTTTGCTCACGACCAAACCATTACTCCAACCAATGTCATTAGAGACTAAACAGCCAACTGTGTTTTAAACATTCTTAAGAATAGATGTTATTGTGTTGGAATTGTTGATTTTGCTGATTTGAAAACTATGACTGTAGAATGCTGAGTTTAAGCTTTATATTAATAAACATGAACCTCCCCCAAAAACGAACTTCCTGTCGACAGGAAATAAGGCAGAAATCATGAAAATACACTAAGGTAACGCCCCTTCAGGGCCGAAACACAACATGACATATGCCCAATGATGTCTGCTTATATGGGACAAAAATCTGCTTAAATGGGACAAAGAACACATTTATTTACAACTAAGAAAAAGAAACACAAGTTGCCCTTGTGAAGCTGTAAAGTGTGTAGATTAAAGGCTAGATTATGGAAATAAAACAGGTTTTAAAGATTTTAGTGACATTTTCATTTTCAATCAGTGAACATGGGGCATTCTCCTTAAACATGCTGCAGAGGTGAAAAGAGTACCTGAAAACAATGTTTGAGTAAAAGTAAAAACATCTTACTGTAAAAATTAATCAATTTCAAGTTACAAATCACCAATTCCAAGAATACCTAAAACAATGTTTGAGTAAAAGTAAAAACATCTTACTGTAAAAATTAATCCATTTCAAGTTACAAGTCACCAATTCCAAAAATACCTAAAGTAACAGTAAAGTAGCAAAGTCTACTCAAGTACTTTACACCACTGCCAGTCTGTGATTATCTCCAGTGTGAGTGCATTGATAGTGTGTGAATGTGTGTGTGTGGGCAGCATTGTTATAAAGATTGTTAAATAACGTGTCGTGTTACTGTGTAATATGTGTGTGTGTCTTCAGACATGAAACTAGAAAATAGACAGACAACTGCAAACGTGTCTCTGCAAAGGCCAGGGATCGAGTCAGCAGTTGTGCATTGACAACTTAGTCCCTGGACAATTAACTGAAAGGAAAAGAATGTGAGGAAAAGTGACCAGGATGGACAAAACCATACTAGGAAATTGTGCTCTGCAGTTGACCCATCCGACCAGTGAAGTGTGTGTACACCAAGTCAAGTAAACACACACACACACACACACACACACAGACACATGAAAGCCCAGACATAAAGACATCCTTGGACCGTGAGCTACCCTTCAGTTGTAGAACCTGCTGGTCTGTGATTTGAACTTGCCTTTTGGCTTTAAATCCATCTCTCCAACTATTAGGCCACGACTGCCCATATTTTGCCTATTTTTATCCAAACTTCTTGGAATCTGGACTGTGCTGGAAAGTGTCAGTGGTCTTGTTCTGTAGATTTATGGACAGGATTTCTAGGTGCAGCCAAGGGCCGAAGGAGAAACTGCAGAATTTCTGCAGTGCTTCCCACAGAGGAAATTGTCCTGTTGACTTTTGTGCTTAAGACCTTCAGCGGGCACTGGGGTGATTTGCTGTTGAGTGCGAACTTGCTGGAATGAGAATAAGGATAAGATGACTTTTGTCTCAGCCATAAAGAAGTGGCTTGTTCTCTCTGGGTTAGAGGAGACTACAACATCTACAAATGAAGGAATTCGAGTATTATGAGGTCTTGTTCACTGGTCAGCAGGTTAAAGAATATGATGTTGAAAGATGGATCAGCACTTCAGCAAAAGTAATGCTTTGGTTTAAGATTTGAGATTAGGTTAGTGTTTGAATAAGGATTGTGATTAAGGAAGGGTTCGAGTTGGGATTGGGCTACGATTAGATTAGGTTTGGTTAGGTTGTGTACTGTAGGTGTTTGTCGGTTGGTTAGAATAGAGTTAGGTTAGAGTTAGAATTAGACTAGTTAGGTTAAGGTTGGGATTAGGTAAGAGAGGTTAGGTTAGGTTGTGGCTGGGTATGTTTTAGAGTTGAATTAGACTATGGTTGGTATTAGGTTAGAATTTGGTTAGGTTAGAGTGGGTATTAGTTTAGAGTTAGGGTTTAGATTAGTTTATAATGATAGAGTTAGGTTAAATTAGGTTATGGTTGGGATTAGGTTAGGTTAGATAAGGTTAGACTGGGTTAGGTTAGGTTAGATTAGGTTAGGTTAGGTTGAGTTGAGTTGAGTTGAGTTAAGTATATGGGTTGGCAAGGCAATAGTTAGGTTAGAGTTGTGGCCCAAGATAAAATGTGATTGGATAGTAAATTTAAAGAACTGTAAAGAGTAAAGATTGTAAAAAATTGTAAAAAGCTGTCTAAAGATTCTAGATGACAAGTAACCCATCATATTGTTGTGGAATTCATATTAATGTCTTATGAATGGTGGTTGAAAATGGTGAAAAATACTTTTTGTTAAAATAATTGTGACGTGAAATGTAGAGCCTGAAGTGAACATTTTTATTCATATGATTATTGTATTATTTGTGGACTGTATAACGCACTGGATCATCTGTTTACATTAGTTTTCAGGCTCCAACTATCACACAAAAGAACTTTGTTTCGAAAAAGCAAAATTTTCTAAAAACTTTACCTCAATAGCAAGTGCTCCACTGAACACTACATACGGTAGTTCATTCATCTTCACAAATCCATTAAAACCTCACCCTGAGTGTCTGAGTTAAACCGTTTTATGCATTTTTTGATTGAAGGGATTTTCACATCAAGCATGACCAGATCCCTCTTGTCATTATGGGGATGTCTCATCGCTGCTACTGTCGGAGTGCGACATGGAATTGCAATTGAATAGAGATGAAACTGTGGAGAAAATAAAAATATGACAAGCCAAATTAACATCAAAACACTTCATAAAACATGGTCTAGTAACGTTTTGTATGTTTAATCTATAAAATTTGGAACATTTTATTGTTCATGATGCAAGCGTTCCTTATATTAGATGAGGAGGTTTGGGTCATAACTACATGAATGAGGGCTGGTGTAAAGCTTTTAAAATCGGTTCAATTCATGTTGACCAGTTTCATCTTGTGAGACAGTGAAAAGCCTGCTGTGATGACTTGGCCGTCTTTCCTACAAGCCATTGGAGAACCTTCACAAGACACAATGGTCCAAAGGTCCATTGGCTGGCCTGGAAATGCTTTGTGTGTCTAGAGTTGGACTCAGACGGCAACTCGGTTATGGATCATCTCAGGATAATAGACACATCGGGACAAAAATGACCCTTGTGGTCCTGCGGTAAAGAGTTGGAACTGCCTCCATGATGTTGCTGGTTCCCATTCTGAATCTGATTCTACAACTTATGAAGCCCCTAGTGTGAGGCTGCCCACTACTCCGGGTTTATGTGTGCCACTTCACTGGATGGGTTAAATGAGAGCAAACATTTTATATAGTCCCTAGTGGTTATATGAACAATCTTATCTTTCTTTCTTTGATTTTTTTGTGTCAATCTTTCAAAAATATAGTGATTTGGTTCTATCATTTTTCTAATAATTAAAAGATGACACTATCATGACTACACAACCTTTTTAATGTCGCTTTAGTGCGTTAGAAGTGAGTTTTAAAATGTTTAGCTGCCAACCCGTAATCAGTACATCTTCATTTCAGGTCTTGATGAATGTCTGCACACATGAGCGTGTGTGTTTGCCTCGGGCAGGTATGTCAACCATAAGGCATTTGTGGGCAGCGGGTCAGCTACGGTCAGCTGTTCAACCAAAACACTAGTTCTGTCAAAGAAAAATGTTCTCCCTGGCTGCCTGGCTCACTAAAGATAGATGTAGACTGCTATATGAGCTCCCATAAATCACTGCAATATTGTTTTTGTTCAAATAAGCCAACTCTAAACCCCAAAAAACATCAGCCCAGAAAATTTGGCCTTTGAGAGTTGCTCTCTTTAAAAATCCACATTTACTCCAGAAGCCTTCTCATGGTTTTGATGCTTTCAGAGGTTTTTAATGTCATACGTCCTTGTGTGAACATGTTGTGCTCCACCTCCCAGACTGAACAGAAGCGCCTTGCGAGTTTTAGTGCTGGTGAGGCTCTTTTGACCTCTGACCCATCGTGAGTTGGTTCTCGTACAGGCTAAAGATCTACTGCCGCTTCCGGTCACACATTCCAGAAAGTCAACACCTGTTAGACATGCTGCGGGAAAGATAAAAACAAACAGATGACTATAAAAAGAAAGACAGTCTGGGTATTTTTTCCAACAAAAGAAAACAATAGGTAAAAATGACCAAGTTGCCAAATCTATTAATTAGCAATTGACATTTAGAAGAAGAGACAACTACATACATACAGATTACCAAACAAAATAATTTAACTAGGTTTAACTCGGTTAAACTCAACTTTTTTAGATCTTTAAGAGAATATATGGTAGGGAGTTGGTGAATTCTTGCCACCTAGGTGTTTCAGGGTGGAATCTCGTTCTGATTGGTTCTACAACTGTGTCTTTGAGTAGGCTGCCCACTGCTCTGGGTTTGTGTGTGTTCACTTCACTTCACTGTGTGTGTGTGTGTGTGTGTGTGTGTGTGTGTGTGTGTGTGTGTGTGTGTGTGTGTGTGTTTCACTATGTGGTTAAAACTAATTTCACAATTTCAGTGGGTGGTTAAAACTAGAGGACACTTGGTCCAGTCCCCAGTGGCCATATAGACAAACACGCACACGCTGATAAGTTCTAATAAAAAAAAAATCACAAGCCAATTAAGTCAGCAAAGAGTCAGTAAACCGTTAAAAAGACTCTGTAGATGACAAATTGCTAAAAGATATGTCCTTGACTGCGCTTTTAAATTAAGACATTATGCTACAAACTAATTACTGGAGAAGACTTCATTTAAAAAAAAAATCATACGTGCAAATGCTTAAACGTGCACCAACCATTAGACTTCAAGATTCCAAACCCACACACATTGAGTTTCATTAAGAAACATGCACACACATCCGACGGAACGATTCTCCAGAGTATAATAGAAAGAAAAGAGATTTCCAACCAGCGATTGTTCAAAGAAGCGTCAGCACCAAGCAGCAAGATTCATGACAAAGAATACATTTACACAGAGGCTGGAAGCAGGAGCAGCTAATCTCTTCCAAAGTTAATTCACGGAAGCCGATTCGACCCGTATCAAAGCAAGAAACCTCATCAGTGTGAAGGACCCTAGAGGAATTCTTCTATTCCCGAATGAAAATCACCATTCCCAGAGTACAATTCTCATCGAATCAGAAAAAAAAACCCAACATTCATTGAAACAACGAAACTCAAGGAAAATCTTTAATACGACCAGTGCTGTCAGAAGTAGTCACATACTCAAGTAGAGGTATAGATACGTCTGTGGAGGTAAAAATATTAACTCAACATTATTACTCAAGTAAATGGACTGGTTTAAGTATATAAGAAATAGTAATGCAAAGAAAAAAATGCCTTCAAAAAGTTACATTTTAAAGCAGGAATGTATTGTTATGTTATATAATGTTGCCATATATAATTAAATTGAAAATTAATCTATTTTAATAAAATATAAACCAATTAAAGAACCATATATGCACTCTACTAAGTATTAGCATGTGTTTTAGAGTGGAAAATATGATTGTAATGGTGAATAAAGTCAGACTTCAGTAGCTTGTCTTCAATAACCTTTATTGGAGATCACTTTTAAGCACAGAACATGCGTCAATTATTTATCAATATGCTTTATTCCGTCAAGTGAAAAGAATCACATACAAACCAAAAGGATGTCGGAATGATACGTGTTTTTACGTCTCATCCAACCACAATCAAGTTTACCGGAAACCGGATGGCGAGATTTAGCTGTATGTATCAACACAGAAATAAAACTAATTACAATCTAATAGCATTAACACAGTTTTTTTTTCAGATGTAAGGAGCAGTGTTGGGGACGTTCCTTTAAAAAAGTAATTAGTTACAGTTACTTACTTCTAACAAAATGTAACTGAGTTAGTAATTGAGTTACATTGTTATGTAACTAATTAAAAAAAGTAAAAAAAAGTAACTAATTACCAGGGAAAGTAACTAGTGCGTTACTTTTTGCGACAGTTGCTTTTTTAATTTGTAAAATAACTTGGCTGTTGCCAATATTAAATATGTTCAATGAATGAAATGAAGAATAAAATAAATTATTATTGCTATAAAGCACTGTACATTAATCTACACTATTTTAATATTGTGGTGGGACAATATGAGAGACACCTTTCAAAATAAACAAAATGTATAGTAATGTTAACATTATCGTTAGTGTAGTGAATAATAAAACACAATAGATAACCAATAACTTTTTATACTTATTGCACAGACAATACATTTAATTAAAAAAAATGTAATGAAAATGTACTATTTATTTTTGGCTCTTTAACACAAACATAATTGAAACTAAGTGTTGTACAGGAAAATATAATATAAAACGGATAATATAAATAAAAACAGCAGGTAGCAAAACAAAAATCACATAACAAGCAATTAAGAAAATAATGTCACAACTCAAACTGGGTCAAACACCAGTACAAGCAATTTTTGTACCATTTTTTATAGCTTTTTTTTTTTTTACAAGGTTTTAAGTAGTGATTTAAAAACTTGGTAAGATTGAGGGCTGTATATCTGCATAAAAATGTAAGGAGTAGAAGTACTAAGTAGGCTAAAAAGAATGACTCAAGTAAAGTTTAAATAAGCCAAGATTCTACTTAAGTCAAGTAACAAAGTATTTTCACACACTTTTAGATGTCCCCACTAGCCGTGTTTTCACAGGGAAAACTCGCACAAACAAGAACACGGAAGTCAAAAAGAAGAGAGTAAACATTCCTTAAGCACAGCAGGCCAAAGTCAAAGCAAGTGCTAATCTTCTCCGGAGGGTCCCGTCCCGGGCTGGTCTCTGTCAGCTTGTGTTTATGCTACGGCCTTGTGTGCTTAAGCGTTGCTTACACCTCACATTTTACAAAATACAGCTATTGGAAGACTCCCGGCCTGATTTTGTGCATGATTGCACTGCCCCACATTAGACTCACACGTATCCCAGCATTCTGTGAAACAATGGTGGCTAGAGAAAACCTTGGCATATATTCGAGAGCTATTCCTTGACCAGAACACTTTACTGTTTTCCCAGCTGCCCCGAAATAGCCAGGACAGTAAATCTCCCAGCATGCATCTCTCTTCACACACTCCTGCTCTCAGCACTCACAGGCCTCTCGCCTTTTGAGGGAAATGGAGTGGGTTTTAAAAGCAAATGCCATTATATTAAATTCCATTTAGACGTGGATTGGAATAAAAGGAGTAACTAAAAACTAAAAAACAAAACCAACATAATTAGTTTTTGTGTGTGTGTGTGTGTGGGTGTGTGTGTGTGTGTGTGTGTGTGTGTGTGTGTCCGTGTGTGTGTGTCCGTGTGCATGTGTGTGTTTGAGTTTAAAAATACAGTATATTTATACTACAATAAGTGCATTTGGGACTTTAATAAATATGCATTACAGCCGGTCTTAATAAATATGTATTACAGCCGGTCTTACCCAAACAAATTTTAGTACTTTAAGATGGAAGGATTTTTTTTCTCCGTGGGCCCATTTTTTTTTTTACTTTGTTATGACTCAGACATCAACTACTAATGTATTTGGAGTAGGTATTAAACATGAAAAGGAGAATACAGGAGGCACCTGAAAGCTTTGTGTTTTTAAATTTTAAAAATGACCAACACGATGGTGGGTGACTATATGATTAAATGCGTGGAATATCTAAGAAGATTTGGTTGGTTTTAATTTAGCATGACTAAAACCTTCACATTGGAGAGACATTGAGGCTGTTTTATATGTGTGTTTTTGAAGTTGTTTTAGCAGAGAATAGTCATACTCTCGGAGGTAGCTCAGACTTTTAAATTTTGTGTTGCTATTCTGTATTCTGCCAGAGCAGGCTCAGTGCAAGGATCCACAATTTGGTGTAAATGGGAGATGTTAGTGTCACTAAGCAACAGAAGATAAATGCACCGTTATCAAAATCTCCTTTATGTAACAATTTGAAGTAACTTACATTGTTTTGCCTTTTTTAACATTCTGTTTGTGAACGTATGTGTGCTATCCTATAGAAATGCTGAGAAACAAGAGCTTCGCCCAGTGGCACATCCTTTCTTTTATTTTCAGAACTGTTTTCTCCATTTCTGGGTCGCAGGGAGCGGGAGCCAATCACAGCAACTTTGGATCAAAGGAAGAAGAGGACATGCAAACGTCACACACTTTAAACTTGAGCCTTACTCCCTCTAGCTGTGAGGTGACAGTATTACACACTCCACACCACCAGGATTTTTGGTGTTACCACATAAATCTTGATATAATAATTAAAAGTAAAATACCGCTTTCTAATGCCTATTTAACATTGGGCTATTGCATGAAAATAAATAATACTTTCTCTTTATCATTCAGATCTCAGGCAAACATCTTACCTAATTAAAGTCTACTATGGTACAGACCAATTAAAAAAAAGTCGCCAAAATATGTCAAATATATAGGAAAGTTGTATGATGCCTTTGGTTTATAAAAAACAAAACAACTACTAATCAGGTATAAAACAGCACATTCTCAAATGGGATTTTTGGTGTTAGTTATTGTTCAAGTTCAAGTTCAAGTTTATTGTTCATCTGTGTTTAAAAAGAGTCAAATAGAAAATGAAAAATTGAAAATTTCGACCCCGAAAGGAAGGGAAATAATGAGCCAATGTCTCATGAGGTGGAGATTATCCAGATTGTAAAACAGGCCGAAGAAATGGGAGCCAGGACAATACAGAACACGGTCCAGTCTGAGAAACACTCCGTCTTCACTCCTACACACAAACTCAAACACCCACGTAAATCACACACACCAGACTAGCAACACGCATGGTGGAGATATCACTCAACCTGCTGAGAAATTTGAGCTTTCAGTCATAGACTGTACAAATGTTGAATATTTTATTTGTATAATATATATTCCTTTTAAATAACAAATTATCTATATAAATAAGTAAAAAAATAACTATAAGCCAAATAACAGCGCAGCACAGAGAACGCTCAGGATTCAGGTTTGAGTCCCGAAATTACGGACTGTAAAATTAAAAATGGGTGCGTGTGAGAGTATAAATTTGTGTGTTGTACCCTGTGATTGGTTGGCCACCAATCCAGGGGGTGTGTCCCGCCTTCAGGTCCATAGTTGCTGGGATTGATAATTGAAATAGCTGTTGAAAACATGTTGGACTAAACACTGCCCTCTAGCGGTCAAATAGGTAAAGCGCCGACTCTTCACGCTTTGTTGTAATTCCTTCCTAGATCAATAAATTCCAATCCTCCTTGATCCAGAACACTTTAATGCTGTATTTCATGCTGCTCCATTGATCGAGACAGACACTTCCGGTACACCGTGCACAATACATATACTGAAAGACTTCAGTGATAATAAAAATATTTGAAGTTTCAGATTTGTTAAAATCAAAAATAAAACCTGCACAAAGTAAATGCAAAAATAAAAGGAATGCTCAATTTATAAATTTACATTTTAGGGAAATGGCATAAATTGATGTACAGCGTCCTCTAGTGGTCATGTATTAAACAGGCAAAACTGAACCCCGGTGATGAACATTTCGTAGATATAATTCACATTACAAACGGCTAAACGAACACTGTAGTGATACAGACAAAACAACGAATAACAAAAGTTTGATTTCGAAATGAAAAGTGTAAAAAAATAGTTATTATGGTATTTGACCTTTGCGCGTGTGCGTGCCCATGCCCATGCCTGAGCATGTGCCGTACGAATTTACATATTCAGACACACATACATTATTTTATTTTTCATTATAGGGACGGTTAGCGAAACCAAACGTCTGTCGAGAAACGTAAAGTCACGAGTTTCATTCCCAGTTTATAAATGCGGGGTGAAGAACGTGGGCTGCAGAAAACCATCAGACAAGAACGGATGCAAAAGTCCAGCAGAAGGTCCCAGATGATGCACAGATCCGGGATGGAAGATGAGGTTTGCTGTGCCGAACGGAAGGACAGATGTGGACCCACAGCTGGAGCTTCCAGCGGTCAGAGAGTTAGTGTCGGGCGGGAGGGAACTCTCGGAACCGGGGTTCTGTTTCTTCCACTTTGTCCTTCGGTTTTGGAACCAGATCTTCACTTGGGTTTCTGTAAGGCTGAGAGACAGAGCCAGATTTAACCGCTCACACACGGATAAATAACGCGTAAGTCGGAATTTGTTCTCCAGAGCCACGAGCTGTTCATACGTAAATGCCGTCCGGGCGCGGCGGGGCTTGGTGCAGCTGTGGCCGGGCCTGCGGCGCCGCTGTCGGGCCGGGTCTTCTGCAGATGGACTGGTTCGCTCTTCATACACGTCCTCTGGGTCAGAGGGGGTGAGTGCGGCTGCAGACTTCCGGTCAGCCTCTGGATCCGGAGGATGGACTCTGACACATCTGAGGTGGGCTTCAGGACCCTCGTCTGCCACAAAATACACATATGTGGTCACGTGATCCGTTACAACGGTCCCTGCATGGGTTTAAGACGCTGGGCCATCTCTGGAAGCTGGTGATGTCATGTGCATTGGTAGTAATAATAATAATAATAATAATAATAATAATAATAATAATAATAAGGATAAATGTGCTAATAATAATGTTTGTTTTATACAATGTATATACTTCATAAATACAGTAAAATGTATATATACTATGCATAAACATATTGTCTTCTGAGTTTTAAGTTCTCATAAAATTTCTAAAAATCTAAGTTCTCTGGAAAAAATAATAATGTTTGTTTTATACAATGTATATACTTCATAAATACAGTAAAATGTATATATACTATGCATAAACATATTGTCTTCTGAGTTTTAAGTTCTCATAAAATTTCTAAAAATCTAAGTTCTCTGGAAAAATGCTTTTTTTTGCAATATACATTATGTGCTTCCATGTTAAATATATTTCCTATATAATTAAAACCCTAACACTAACCCCCCCCTCTCTTTTTCTGTTACACACACACACACACACACACACACATACACATTTTTGCGCGTGCGAAAAAGTAAACTTACAAATTACATTTAAATGTAAATTTTAAATTAAACTTTATTAAACTTTATTCTTTCATTAAACTGTAAATATTTTGACAGTTCATTTAAATTGTCATTTAAATCATAGTTATTTGTAAAAAAATGTGAACTTGCGTGAAAAGCAAATGCGAAAAGCATATTTGACCTGAAGTAACCTTTTTGATCCATGGGACGCATCTCAATTATCGTCTCGACGAAACTTTAACCTCCATCTTTCGTGCTCGGAATTAACAGACAAATGACTGGCGTGGAAAGACCATAATCCCTGAACAATTTCAAAATCACAAGTCGTCTCAAATGTCATGTTGCGGGGGGGAAAATCCGCGTTAAGTCCCGCTTTTCCATCCAGCCATGACGCGCTAATGGAGTTTCATATTTGTCGGCCGATCAATAAATGTCATCTATTTAAAGGGAAGTTTTAATCGAACGATATTTGGGATCAGACATGGCAGGGGTTTGAAGTTTGGAGCCGCAAGCTGCTGGAGGGAGATATGCAGCATCCAGTAATGGGATATCGATCAAAGTGAGCGCGGGCATTCTCAATGGGACGATTTAAACAATTATCTGCCCTGACTGTCCCAGTGGCAATCACTTACTCAGCCCGGCTGCTTAAAGAAAGCGCGCTCTTGGAAATCAGAAGGTCAAATTCCCGCGTCTAATGACTCACGATTCCAGCAAGTAAGATCAGCATGGCAGGTGTGTGTATAAAAAATGCCAATAATTAGATTTATGTTAATTGAATGCATTAATTAGATTACATATCAACACATTGTACTAAATGGAATAATGCGTAATTCATTTTTCTCAATATTTACATTTGTATATATTGGGAAATAAATAAACAAATGTAAAATAAATAAATTAATTAAAAAGTCGTGTATATACGTGTATAAAAATGTATGTATATATATATATATATATATATATATATATATATATATATATATATATATATATATTTGTGTGTGCGCATATGTAAAATGATTTTTTTTTTTTTATTGACTGGGACAACTCGGCGGCACGTTTACTTATTACACTGTTGCTTAAAAAAGGAAGCATTAATTTACTTTGAAGCATGCCGACAATTTCCGGAAATTCTCTCCGGTATTTAAACTATTGACTCACCTGTGCGTGTAACGGAAAGCGGCTCCTGGCGCGCGGGACTCTCGCGCTGCTCCACCAAACTTCCAAATTCAGTGGTTTTTGGGGAGAACTGCTGCTTCTGCTCCTCACGAGCATTCGAATTCTTCCTTGTGAACTTTTTAGGATCCAATATATCGATGATTGAGAAGGAAATCCGATGAGCCGCCGTGGCTTTCCCTCCAGATTCTTGATATTCGAGCATGTTGGCTGATAATTCCGCACTGTTTCGTCTCTCTTTGCTCTCCTTGCATTTGTCGGATAAGGCAGGAAGATGCAGATTGTTCTCCGGTCCGGTGAGATGTCAGAGGAGGAAGGTGCCGGAGCTCTTTAACAGGTCCATTACAGGAGACGCGCGCACGCGAGCGTTTAGCGCGAACGCATCCCATTGGCTGGGAGGATTTAACCTGCGCTCTCCGATCAATGAGTTCTGACACGTAGTTGACAAATGACGTGAATAAAGAAACTGTTGCTTGTAATATCAAACCTTCAAATTTTACAGTCTACTATTTTTTTTTCACTGAACAGCTTTTGAATTGTAATGATCAAACATCTGCAACTTCAATTAAGGATGCAAACAAAAGATGTAAATAAAAAAAAGTCTTTGAATAACAAGATACAAAATAATATTGTGGAAAACGATATGTACCATATCTATATATCACTATTTATATACATACAATGGACATTTTTCGTTTTACTGTTTTTTCCTCTTTTTGAACACAGACGAAAAAAGGACACATTTTCTTTTTCAAAGACACCGCATAGCAACTTTGCGTTAAGAAAAGTTCTCTCTCTCTCTCTCTCTCTCTCTCTCTCTCTCTCTCTCTCTATATATATATATATATATATATATATATATATATATATATATATATATATATCAAGTATAGTTTATATAGTATATTTATTTAAAAAAAAAATTCCAAATTTCAATATTAGTTATTTATCTGATAAACAGCAGAGTTGTGTATATGTGGGGCGAAAATATTGTGTGTGTGTGTGTGTGTGTGTGTGTGTGTGTGTGTGTGTGTGTGTGTTTATTAGAGTCAATAACTCGAGCCTGTATCTTCACAGTCTTCACTATGTGGCATCAGTCTGCCAGAGCTGAGGAAGGATCAATAAATGTGTGTCCTGCGCTGATAAATAAGGAGCTCCACTGAAAACACTTATGCTACACTCACTCGGATTTACTACATGTTTTTGTTCTATGGTGTAAACATACACACACACACACACACACATATAAATACACACTTAAACACATGTACATATGGTCAATCTTTTTAGAGAAAGAGAGAAACATAAAAGAAACAAAAATAAAGTGAGAGAAAAAACAATAAAGACCAACAGACAGTCAGACAGAAAAGAGAGTGCTTTGGAAAGAGAAAGAAAGACAAAAAGAAAGAAAGAACAAACAAATGGGGAAAAAACAAAGAAAGGCACAAAGAAAGATAAACAGACAAAAATGAAAGAAACAGAACGATGAAGTGAGAAACAGTCTGAAAGAAAGAAGACATAATAAAGAGAGAATGTAAGAAGGAAAGAAGAGTATAATAGAGAGAAAGAAATTTAGCAAGATATCACCATCTGCAGGATGCTGAAGGTACTGGATGATATTTATCAGATAAATCACGTGACAGGAATTAGCGGTTGCACTTTTGTTGCACAATTGAGTTAAACTGAGTTGTGGCTCCTTACTCAAAAAAACTGTTTCTTGTTTTTTCATTGGTGTTTTTTGAGCCTAAATACAGTTACGAGAAAAAAAATTCAAGTTTGTTTAAAGTTTGATACTTTAATACATTTACTCAAGTCATCATGGTATTGGTGATTTGTAACTTACAATAGAGTAATTTTAACAGTAAGGTGTCCGTACTTCTACTCAAGTATGGTTTTCAGGTACTCTTTACACCGGGAAATGTGTGAGGCCTTCAGCCGAGGTCACACAGTTGTGAATCCAAAACGTGGAGAACTAAGAGGTCCTGAGGCGGAGAAGAGATCCTCATCACTCTGAGTTTACATTTACTTGTGCTTCCGCTTCTAGTAAGGCCGTTTGCCACATCAGTTTTGTGGTTTTAGGAGCAGTGGTCAAGCTCCAGGCTCTAAACATCTCAGCAGAGAGTGTTTGCGCGCATTAGCATGTGTAAGCAGCGCTTGAGCTCCATATGAATAGAGGCTGAAGTCTTTCCTGCAGGTTTACAACTTCCTCACCGAGAGCCAGACAGTGCGCACATCTGTTTACACTGCTCTCCGGTACAAAAGTGTGGCCCGGGGGGCAGAAAGGAGACCCCGGTGCTGGAGATAAAGAACACACACGAGGCAAGGTGGAGAAGATGAGGAGAGCATCTGCTGATGTTCAACCTCCCCACTGTTCCAACATCTCCACCTCTTCATAAACCCGAGCTTCAAGAAGTCTGGTGTGGTCTGGAGGTCAGTCCAAGTGGAGCTCTGTTTACTCATGGGTGTTCGCTCTTTGTTTGACCGGTTCGTTTTTCCTGTCTGGATTGTTGACGGAGCATTGAATGGAAAACGACAAGATGTCGGTCATCTGAAGAGGAAGTAAGTCTAGTGGATTCCTCTATTCAAGCAAAGAAGCGTGTCTTTACAATTTTGAAGGTGAAGAAAAGAAGAATCAGAGTGGGAATAAAAATGTGTGTGTGTGTGTGTGTGTGTGTGNNGTGTGTGTGTGTGTGTGTGTGTGTGTATGGAGTGAATATGTAAAGTGAAAAAATATAATTTTTATGACATAAAATATATTGCGTCTGACATGTGCATCTCACCTACAAACCCTAGTTTTGCACAATATTACGGTTTTGTGCATTAGCAGGTCACGACCTTTACCACAATAGGCCACAAACTGTACAAGGTCACTGTAAAATCTGAGAGGATTATACAAAAATGAGAAAAGATTTAAGTTTCATGTTAAAACTATCCATCCATTTTTCTAACTGCTTTTCCACTTCTGGAAAAAGCTGGAGCCAATCCCAGCAACTCAGGGCCAGAAGGTGGGACACACCGTCTGGATTAAAGGTTGACCAATCATAGAGCGGAAAAAACACACATTCACACTCTCACTCGCATCAAAAAGAAATTTTCCAGACTCCATTTATCTGGAAAAATGTGTTTTAAT
Source organism: Paedocypris micromegethes (assembly GCA_028031935.1). Lineage (NCBI taxonomy): Eukaryota > Metazoa > Chordata > Actinopteri > Cypriniformes > Paedocypris > Paedocypris micromegethes. The sequence goes on along the minus strand of CM051501.1, from coordinate 29,135,609 downwards.
ACTGTCCACAGATAAGCAAATACTGTCTGCGATTGGTTACCCCCTATTATTATAAAAAAAAAAAAAGGTGTGTCTTGCTTTAGGTCAAGAGTAGCTGTGATTGGCTAAACCTTCTTGTGACCTGGAACGGCTTTTATTCACATGAATAGACAACCTAATACACACATATATCCATTCATAGTTACATTTAAAACTATTTTTAATTTAATTGTACAATTTTTCTCAACTACCGTATTTATTATTTACAGTATAGTTTGTATATAACTATTCCAGATTTTCTTGCACATTTTATCAGACCAAAAAGAGCAGATCAAATGTAAACATGGAAGACCGTCCCCACACATTCACCAACGCTTTTGTCAGCATGAGTGTGTGATTTAAGAACATCAGGTTGGCACAAGGTCGACAGGATTGTTCAGTGATGAGGTTTTACCTGTTCAGCGCGAGGCAGTGTTCGGCACGGGTGAGCACATATGGCAGATGTTGACGTGCAGCTGATGTAGAGGGTGGCGGGGTGATTTGTTCAGGCTGGATCATAGCAAAGGAGGGCAATTACAGCTGGGGACACTGCCATGGACATAATACTCTTTTAACACACACACACACACACACACACCCACACACACAAACACACACACACACACACACACACACACATACTTGCATTTATGCCAAAGTGGGGCTCCACCATTGTCGTAAAAGTTACCGTATTGTTTTTTAATAAGCACCCCCCCCTTAACAAAATACCCTACAAAAATTATATGAATTATTATTAAAATTAAATTAATTAAATTAATCATTGCAAACCTAAGCACCACATTACTTCCTTGGTGTTCTGGACTTTCCAGAAAGCTAATATTCTGGCTAAATACTTATCTTAACAACACTTCTCTTCTTTTAACAAACCAAACTTGTGACTCTTTTACTTGAATGATAGATAAAAAAAAATAGAACTTTAACTTTTCAATGTAGTATAATATATCTCCAGTAGGTGGTGCTGTGGTTTCGCTAGCTATGTCCATATATGGGTGTATTCTGTTTTACTCGCTGCCAGCAGTAGGTTGCCGACAGAGTTCAGACAGACGGAGAACAGATTTCCACATACTATTGTATTTACAGCAAAACCTCTAATAGAAGGCCATGGCGGTCTAATTTTAGCCTATTCCATCAGAGGGGCGTTCTATTAGAGGTGGCGTTCTATTAGAGGTTTCATTGTAATTTTATTTATTTTTATTTCTTCCAGTGTTATTTAGCCACTGCTAAGAGTTGCTTGGTGGATAAGGTTTTTTTTTCAGCTATTCAGGTTAATATAGTTTCAGGTAAGTATATTTTAAATTTGGTAAAATATATACTGTAGCCTATAATTTGCTAAGTGTCTTGTTGTGGCTAATTTCCATAGGTGACCATGGGTTCCCACTTCTATATTAAAAACCCAACATTAGGGGCCTCCCTTTGACATAAATGCCTCTCTACACACACACACCCACATACACACACACACACACACACACACACTTCCAGATACTGTAAGTAAAGGTCAGATTACTCCTGTAAATCAACTCCAGCTTAGTTTTTGGTCATCAAACTAGAAGAAACCTCAGTGTGAAGTCAAGATTTCAGATTATTCCACCACAGTGAGCAAAGACAATATAATAGTACTACACTGCATCTCAAATCAGTTGGTGCTGACAGCAGAGCCAAACAGATTGGGTTAGAATGAAAGAGAAAGAAATAAAACAAGGAAAAACACAAAATATATCAAAAAACAAATGAATGTAGCGTGCTTTTTATTAAAAAGCAAAAATTTAAATGAGTGAGCATCTCAATATGAGAGAACCTACTGGACCAGTATTTCGGACCTGCAACGCTTTGGTGGAGACTGACCACAACAGCCACGAGCATTTCACCAGTGCAAATCTACTCCTTGACACTAGGTGGTGCTGAAAACTTAATGCTTGTTCCACTTGATAGTCACATTGACGAAGACATTGTGTCTCCTTGGTTAACTCTTTCACCTTTGAACCTTTTTGCAAGCCCAGGGTGAATGATTCAAGATGACTGATTAAACATCTCTGCACACATTTCTGCAACTGTTTGGCGCTACCTCATCGGGGAAATGAGACGTCTGCTTTAGCATCCTACACAGCGCCATGCTCAGGCTCTGGAAACCTTTGTTGCTCTTTTAGAATATCTTTTAGAGAATAATCTCAACTATCTTGACATCATTTTCACAAATAATCCGGAAGAATAAAAAAACACGGCTGTTTACTGCTCTGTGGCAGATTTGGATTTAAACCGGTGATTGGGATAAATTATTTACCGGCAGGATGAAATTTTCTACTTAATCTACAGAACTGTCTTTCTCTTGTGGGAACAATGGTGAAAAGTTTTTCACTAATACCCGAAAATTGAATTTGCTCCAAAACAAAACTACGTGGATTTTTACGTGGTCTTATCAAAACAAAAAGTGTCATATAAATTTATAAAATATTAGTGGTGCAGTGGTTAGCGCTGTCGCCTCACAGCAAGATGGTTCCGTTTGACACTTGAGGTGTGAGTTCAAGGCTGGCCGGGGCCGTTCTGTGTGGAGTTTGCATGTTCTCCCCGTGCTTGCGTGGGTTTCCTCCGGGTTCTCCGGTTTCCTCCCACAGTCCAAAAACATGCGCTTCAGGCTAATTGGAATTGGAAAATTGACCACATAGGTATGAGTGAGTGTGTGAATGTGTTTGTCTGTGTGTCCCGCTCTCCACCAATCCAGAGTGTGTACCCCGCCTCCGGCCCTAAGATGCTGAGATAGACGCCAGCTCCCCGCGACCCTGTAAAGGATGAAGCGGTAGAAGATGACTGACTGACTTTAAGTACTAAAAAGACAGTCTATGTAACAAACTAGAAATAAGAGTTGTTTCAAAAGTGTGAAACCTTTTCACACAGCAATGCCGGTAAATTTCTGGAAAATTACTGGTAAATACTGTTCCCACAGGCGCTGCCATTCCTGCATTTTACCGGTAAAACACCATTCACACAGCGTTTTCAAAATACCGGTATTTTCTGTGACCTCATTAACTGGCGACATCATTTTTGTTTCATTTACGATTGCAATTTTTGGCACTAAAGAGTCCACATTGAACCAACTAGATTTGCACCTCCGTTTGCGTTGACCCATTCTACAATCGCCATTAATATCGTTAGAAATGACAGGACTCTAGGAGAAGTCTTAATTCCTATTGGCAGCTGTCACACCAGACACACACACACATTTCCATTCAGTGTCAGGGGTTAAGAAACACACATCCATAATGCATGCGCAGGTGCCCGACTCCATCGCAGATGATCATGTTTCTCCCGTGAAGCTACACAAGAGAGCGGGAAAATAAATCACACACATTTCTTTCAGTTGACGTGATGTTCCGTCACTCATTGCATTGATTAGTCATTGTTCTCAGAAGGTCGTGTCATAATTCATTCACTCATAATGGGCCCTGTGGAACCCGTACGGCTCTTCTCAATCACCTGCTTAAATTACGAGCCGCTCTCATGGTCCACAACCCCAAAAACGAAGATATACTGGCAGTGTGAGGACCAGGACTATTAGTGACATTATTTAAGCGGTTCTCGGGAAGCTAGGGTAGACTGACTTTATGAAGGGCAATTAGGTGCTCACCATAATTGATAATTCATATACATCACAATTAGGCCGTATAAATAGGATGTCTGGGATTAATGGTTATGGCTGCGTATGGGAGAGAGACGGTGGTCCGGACTGCTGAGGCATGGCTGATGAAGTGGAAGGTGGGAGAACTGAATCCATCCTTATTTGAGGGCCAGACTGACTGTGGTTGTCGGGCTTGCGGACCACACACACTTGGGTTTGAAAATGTAGATTCTCATTGGGTTAGGTTGTGAATCTACAGTAGCTATTTGCTTAAAAAAAATTCCAATATAATTATATATATATATATATATATATATATATATATATATATATATATATGTGTGTGTGTGTTTTATTTTTTTTTTTTTATTTTGTATACACTACAAACATTTTATTTGAAATAATAAAAAAAACAATGTTTCCTTTTTGCACCAAAAAGAGTAGCAATATTAATTTCATTGTATGACAATAAAGGCATTCTATTTCTATTCTATTCTATTCATTCTATTCTAACCCGAACTGACTGAAAAATGACTTTCAGTTTTGTTTTTTGGCATATAGGAAAAACTTGCACATAAAAAATCTAAACCTATTGTAATAACTAATTAAATATCATAAATAAAAAATAAAATATAATAAAAAATCGTTCAGAATAAGTAATCTCCTCAATTAGAATAGTACATAAAATGTAGCTGCAAGCAGTAATTGCGGGTTCAAGCTTTTAATTAATACACAATGGATTATGTGAAAAACATTAAACAAAAAAAACAATGTTCATGTTAGACATTTGTCTGTAAGTATATATATATCTTATCTTTCCTTTTTAAAATCCAGCTTTTTCTCCTTAAGATAGTTTTTGTTAGTAAGTTACAGTAGTATAGGCCAATGTGTCTCTATTTTCTTTTTTTTACTTTCCTTTTAATACATTTTTTTTTTACTTTTGTTTTTATTTGTAATGTTATTTAATTTCTTACTTTCAGGGATTTCATGTTACTTCATTGTGGCTTTATTTCTTTAAAATAAAAGTCAAATAAAAGCTCTTCATGATGCAACTGAGTTTGTCCTTATTGATAACTGTAACTCTGTATTGACAACCTAATTGATGACGTTTTTTTATGCATATATGAAAAATAAAAATTGTGCAAAGTACAATTTTTGTCATATGATAGTGTGTGTGTTATCCATGTGTACTTCTCGAACACGTGAAATTACAGAAAGTCACTTTATATTTTCAACATTGCATTTTTGAGTCTACAAAATGCAAGACTACACAAATAGGCTACAAACTAATATGACAAGTTGACAAAATGCCATATTGTTGTTTCAGCCCACATTACTGTACATTACTGTAATCTTACCACTTTGTGGCACACAATGACACGCTGCGCTCAGGCCTGGACGGTGGTGGTCTTTTGTGGCTTTGCTCTCTGTTGACACCGGTATAATTGGTATAGTGAATGCTGGATCAGGCATTTCTCACTAATCAATAAAGCCTTCACCAGCCATTTCCCCCAGCGATTCTGCCCTCATTTCTCTTCTAATTGTTCTTTTTCTCACTCAGGGAGGTCTGAGTGAAAAGAAAAGTGTGTGTAGAAGGGCAAGTACAGTAACGCTAACAATAATATGCGTACATCATAAACAACCATAAAAAACCTCTTGTACCATTTGATTTCAAAATTTAAAATATTAAACAAAAAACAAGCAGCGTAATGATGAATATGTAACAGCTTTTACTTTTGAATGATGGTGCAGAGATTATAAAGACGAAAAATTCTAGAATCACGTGTTTATCAAATAATTGATACATGTATTTGCTTTGATTATTAAATGAATGAAAAAAGAATCAAAATAAAATATGTAAATAATTATAAATACACGGAGAAAGGAAAAAAAAACAACATACGTAATTAAATAATATATTAATATTTTATGTAAATAAACATAATAATACATATTGTAAATAATAACAAATACATAAATCAATGAATGAAAGAATGATATAAAATATAAGTCTTGAGACAATGGAATTTTTTTTTTATTTATGAAAAATGCTTATTTGTTGCAATGTTGTGTGTGTAACTGCTGTAACACAACTAGAAATGTATTTGACCATCTTGAAACATACGAAGCATTAGTAATTTTTGTAACACACACACACACACACACACACACACACTCACACAAGGACATCCGGTAGAGACATCTGTCTTTGACGGGTGAAAATGATTTCCAACATCCACCGCGTTCTTTAATGATCCCATCTTTATTAGAACAAACAGGGAGCGTTTAAGAGACGTAGGTCATGAAAAGCCGGTGAGAATTAGACCTGGAGAGTGACAGCGTGACTTCTCTAACCTTCATGTCGGAGGCACGGATCACGTCCCACAAACTTTCCTCATATGCTATGGCTTGCAAAGAATTATGGGTCAATTTAGGCTCCATCAGTGAGGCGACCCTCATAAACGTCCCGTCCTGCTGAGGAAGCTGACCTCCGTGATGCTGAGCTGCGGGTGGCACTCGTGCGCAGTGATGCCTGCACTGGAGGGCATATGGACTCAACTGCCCCGGGCATTATTGCCCTGCTGATTTACTATCAGTGAAGGACAATCACCAGAGACCCAATTACTGCGCAGTCACACTGGGTGAGTGTTTGTTCAGGACGTTTAGTTTGGAGCAATGATGGGTGAAAACATCTAAAGACGATCCATTATCTTACAATTAGACCAAATTGGGAGTCGCACACAGTGGCTGGAGTGCAAGAAACTTCACATTCACGTTGGTGGTCCGGCTGGGGTGAGATTTCGGTGAGATTACATGTTCTTCCCACGTGGCTTTCCTCCGGGTCTCTGGCTTCCTCCCACAGTCCAAAAACATACAGGTGAACATGCACACAGGTGTGGGTGGCTAAGATGGACAGACAGACCGATAGACAGACCGATAGACAGACCGATAGATAGACAGATAGATAGATAGATAGATAGATAGATAGATAGATAGATAGATAGATAGATAGATAGATAGATAGATAGATAGATAGATAGATAGATAGATAGATAGATAGAGATTGAGAGGAAAAATATGGACCAGAGAGAGACACAGACAGATGGGTAGAAAGAGAGATATGGAGAGAGCGAGACAGACAGACAGACAGACAGAGAGAGAGAATCAGAAAGAGAAGCAGAGATAGAGAGAGAGAGAGAGAGAGAGAGAGAGAGAGAGAGAGAGAGAGAGAGAGAGAGAGAGAGAGAGAGAGACAAACATTTTGGCATAGAGAAAGAGAGAGAGAGAGTGAGAGAGAGGAGAGAGATTTTAACTAAGGTTTTCCTTACAGACTAAATAAAAAGTAAAATAGATAAATACATAAATAGTTAATCAATAACAACTGAACACAAACTAAGGGTCAGAGCTTAACAGTCTTCAAGTCGTAAAACATCATTTGCTTTTTTAACCATTTTTTTTTTCAAGTCTGTAGGTACAACTCAGTACTTAAAACACCCCATTTTCGTACTTTGTGGTTTTCAGAAAATGCTGAGAGAGAGATAGAGAGATAGAGAGAGAGAGAGAAACAGAGTAAATTTAGTGAAAGTAGTGAATTTAGCACATACTCCAGATTTGAGGAATTCTAGTGTTGGATTGCTGTAGAATGAATTGAAAACAGCGTCAACATCAATGTAAAAAACAGCATCAGATATGATCCGATATGACTGGGATAATGAGTGAGAGCGGGATCCTACACACTCATCTGCTCTGATGCTGCCTGACAAATTGCTCCAGATTCTGAAAATTGGATTCCCATTTTTAGAAAGTGAAAACCACTTACGCGTTTAAGACGATAGATCTCCAGGGGACAGTTTTTATCGACATTTCTCATTACCAAGCTATTGGTGTTTATGACGAGGGCCGTAAACGCTTCTCCCTGTGGTGCGGTGTTTTATGATGGGATCAGCTGTCGGGACAAACAGGCCCGGATCACTCTGAACAGGCCCGGACGCTGGGAAGCCTCAGTGACCCCGGAGCCAGAGCTAAACACTGCTTGATATTGAGATGTCGGAGCAAGAACGATGGGCAGAAATATGGCTGTGATTATAATCAAACACACACACACAGATGCACACACACACACACACGCATGCACACACACACACACACACACACTCTCTCTCTCTCTCTCGCAGGCACACACCACCTACACACACACATACACACACAGACGCACACAGGCACAGACACACTTACAAACACACACACGTACACACACACACACACACAGATACCACAAAATAAAGGGTGAATAACCATGTAATGTACATTAAGTACAGCAGCTTTACAGTAAGTATAAAAAAATACAGAAATGCATTTACAGTAGAATATACAGTAATATAACTGAATTTATTGGTAAACTGAAAACATTTTCCCCAAACATTAAATGTCATTTTAAAGTATTATTATTATTATTGTTAATACTACTACTACTA